>JBBPTD010000401.1:0-28307 GCA_038093895.1 Boletus aff. mottiae | reverse complement strand
AAACTAGAGCGCCATTCAGTACTTTAGTTGCGGTAACTTACATTAATATGCTGCATGCACGAAACCCGGGGGGACAGTCGCTGGCAACTTCAAGAAAAGGCAGAGTTGGCACGGCGGTCGAACTTCAACCAAAAACGTTTATGATGGAAATCATCAAATCCATCAGCGTGGTAAAATTCTGCTAGACCCCGAGGCACTGGCCTTGCCAACTTCAACTTACTAGTCTAGTACTTCTCATTGTTGACGAATCTTTTTGATATGCAGCCTGAGGCTACCTTCGCATAGCCATATTCATACTGAAACATCCGCAGGTCACCCTTTGCCTAACTTTATGACGAAGAAACACGATAACCCCGGACTTCCCACTGTAGCCGACTCGCGTCCACCCCCATGGGTACTTCCATCTCATCAGTCAGCTGATGTTGGCAAGTCGCGCAAACATTCAAAACGTACCCGAGCTAATCTCGGTTCTCTCCAGGATATCTTGGTTTCCATCCTCCATTTCCTAGACAGGACGAAAATGTTTTGTCCGAAGCCAATGTCAAGAGCGGGTTTGTACCCAGCCAGTATGTTCAGGTATGGTCTCATCAATGTTTTGTATTGGCATACCTCTCACTTCTCACCAGTTGGAGATATCCAGTGTCACAGAGGCTTTGTGTTCCCGGTCGAATGCGGAGCAGGATCATATCTTCGATCATGGTGCACTTGTGCAGTTGGAGAATGTAATGGGTGAGATATTTGCTCGCCGTGCCGAAAACACCCCTCCCGTTCCGTGAGTTCATATCACTGCGTCACACCTAACCCTAACATTTCGTTCGCGGCGTGGATAGTCCGTGGACCTTCAAGATGCCGTCTCGCGTCACTCTTAACGATGCGAAACGTCAGGCCTGGTTCGCAGACCTCGCGAATGATGATGTTCCGTTACACAAGTTTGGTAAGAGTGTACCACACGGGGCGAAAGGACACGATCTCCTCGACCTTTTGCAATCTAACGACGTAGCAATCCCCCGTGCCGTGTGGTTTTTACGTGTTCTTGGTGCGAATGAGACGGTACGTTGGTAGATAATTCGATAGTCCATAAGAATAATATCATATTATCCTAGGTGGGTCTGCGGAACAAGCCAAACTATAGTCCTACGCAATACAGCATCGATTGGACTAATGTTGTGACGAGCTACCTCAGGAAACAGCTCGCTGAGATTGCACTTCCTAGTGCTCCTCGTTTAGGCCTAAATATCAAGCAATCATTCAAAGGGGTACTGTCGGATTCGGACTCTCGTGATCGATGGGTTTCGCGTTTCACTTATTGGTCGGCTTTCATACTCAACATTGTCTATGTCCTGATCCTGGTCCAACAGCCTTCGACTACTTCAACCATTCTATGCAGATGGTCTCGTCGACCGTCGCACGTTTCTCATGTGGTTGGTCCAACAAATGGTGACGTGCAATCTTGCGCAAGCTGGCTTCGTGGCCCATCTCGCGGACGAATACTTAGATGGCATGCTCCTCAGCCGGGCACTCGCTAAGCCATTCGCTGACGCGTGCGTTGCCAAACTTTCAGAGGTCAGATTTTTTATTGTCATTATGACCCTCCTCTCAACTTTTTTTGGCAGATTCGGTCATCGGCGCAGGGACAACTCGTCAAGTTGGATGCATTATTGGAGACCCTCTTACAAGTGAGCGTAACGTCTCTTAGCTTTGTCGCATGCTGATTCGTGCAGCGAATTTGCCTCACCATTCCGGATAGCTTTGTCAGTCCTAACAGTTGGGCCGCTCACTCGTCATTGTTGACCTCAGTTTTGTCGGATGCCTTTGGAGACCAATTGCTGCCAGGAGATCAGCGACGACGGGAGATACATCAGCTACTTCTTGGAAATCTCTCCGACATCCAAAGGAGGAATGATGCAATGTTGTTCCGGAATCTTCCACCCCGTGCTTTAGAGCGTCTTGGATCGATGGTTGTCGATATCCAGGTGAGTCTTTTTGCACTGACGCCTGGCCCGCATACTGCATCGTTCATGCCAGAAACTCAACTCGATATCTTGTTCGACTGATATATCAAAAATCGGTTTCTTTGCTTCGCATTCCGGCGACACTTTGCCATCAATTTTTACAGAAAAGCTTGATACACTTCTCACCTGGGCTGTGACTCCGCTTCAATTTGGGCCGCATCGTCGCTTCGTTGCCGTGACTCTTCTTAGTCAATATTGTGAACGCACGGCACGGCGCGAACTCTCCTGTGCGACTCTGCACGACTACCTATTCGATTGGCTCGACACAAGTGAGGCGGCCGCCGACAGCGCTAACCTCAGATCTGTCTCAGCTCTTTTCGGAAAGCTTGTCAAAGACAGCCTGTTTGACTATGCACCTTATATCCAAAGGCTCGTTGCGCGCAGTGAGCCTGGCCTTGCATGTTCCGAGGTAAACCGTTATAACCGTTGCTGTACCTGTTTTTGATTGCTTGTAACAGCCGACCCAGTCGGCGTCGAAGCATCGCGAATTCTTGCGTTGGATACCACTCCACAACATCACGTCTTCATTGTCGCACCAGCGCAAGCTGATTCTATACGGCGCTCGTGCACGCGAAACGCCTGAAGACATCTGTGAGAAAGAAATTAGACGCGAGATTCGAACCGTTTTGCCCTTCGTATTCGGAGGTGTGTTTCCTGCCAACAGGGACTCTGCGCGCGCTCACGTAGGCGATTGTTTCAGGAACACCACCTCATCCTTTCACTTCTTTGTCGGCTTTGCATGATAATTGTCACACCGTTATCCATGCTCCTCGTTTTGAACAAGTAAAAGTCTTCAAGGAATGGCTTCTGCCAAACTACAAGAAATTTTCCAGCTCGTGAGCCGTTATAGTTTCACCGCTTTTCCCACACCTTCTTGACTTTTGCAGATCCGACAAGGTTGATGAATCAATCGTTCTTCAAACATATAGCATGGTAGTGGAACTACTGTGTTGTACATCTTGTTACGGGTCGTTGCTTGAGGTAATTTTAATGGGAAGTCAGATACCGAAAATACTGAGTTTTCTTCTCTTCAGCTGAGCCTCACCGTACTATCCCAGACCTCCCATTCAGGTGTCGTCGGGGCAGTAGGCGAAGTATTTCACCGTTTCGCCACTGTCTGGACCTCTATGAATGCAACAAGTAACATTACGAATGCTCTCTACTCTGCCCACGTCGTCTGGAGGAACCGAGGGATGCAAGTAAGGTCACTTTTGGCCCTTCTTGTTGAGATGGATGGAGGCCGCCACATAGATGAATCTGCGAGGGCTCTCGTGGCGGCGGATATATCCTCCTTCGCTCATGTGAGTTTGTATGACGAGCTGCGTGGTACGAACGCTAACCTTCTACAGGCGCTCGCTCCGGAAATGGCCATGGGTGATACGGTCCCTTTGGTGTTACCAGAGATCTTACTGCTTGCGGAGGATTCCAAACCAGATGCCCCCTCGATCCTCGCGAACAGTTTGTGGTACAAGTATCGAACATCATCGGACTGGGGTTGGAAAGTTTGGGACAATACCGTGGCTTCGTTGCGTCAAGTACCACTTATGACTAACGATGTTCGCAAACGGCACATGATCGCGCTGCAGTATGCGCAGTTCCTTTTGCACGTCGACCAGCACCTCCCCGCCGGCATCGACGAACAGGTACTCCGCTGGTTCCTTGGCACTGGCAAAGGCGAAATATTGGCTCTCACTATCGAGGCGTGGGATGTATGTGCTGTCGTGCTACTTTTTTTGTGCGCGCACGGTGCGCTCCCGTCCACGACCATTCTCCAGGGTCTTGTCTACCCCGCCTGGACACAGCTAGCTAATGTCACGTCTGGACAAGCGCAATCACTGGTAACTTATATCCAGTCTGCGAACACCTTGTTTGAATGTTTGATCCTGAGAGCAGAGCCTCGGATATCGTCTACGCTTGCGAATACCCTCTTAGACATACACCGATTTTACACCCGCCGACAAGACGCGTTCGGCGAGCTCCACTTTGGCTTCCTTGCTGCAGAGATGCCTACCCTCGTGTCTATTGAACACAACCCGTTCGTTCCGCACCACCTCCGCAACATGGCCAAAGAACTCCGGGTACGCACTTGCGAAAGTCGACAGTTTCGATTCGCTGCATACCGTGACTTGGACGTAGTGCGGAGGGTCTTTGAGCAGCCCATCCAGTCTGGATCTATTGACGAGACGCTGTTTGAGCCACTCGTCAACGCACTCAAGGTGATTCTGAGCGACTCAAGCGAGGGTAAGCGTTTGACGTCTTCGGTCTGCGCCTGCGGGTTACTGAATTATTATGCTTGCGTAGGCACCGATGTGAACGCATTTTTGAATAGCGGGATCTGCTCCGTGCTCAGTCCGTGGCGTCTTGCTGCCACAGCCGCTCAACTGCAATTCGGACTACGACAGTTAGGTCGAGCCATGGCGAATGATTCGACGAAACAAGCTGCCAGCGCATCCTTGGACAAGATGACTTCTGTCCTCTTTCACCACTCGATCGCATATGAGGAAGCATGCTTCATTGCCGAGATGGTGAAGGAGATTGATAGCGCCGTTGCTGAAAAGGTTTTTTTTAAATCTGCTACACTTGACGACTCACTCATTTGTCAATCGTTGGTACAGTTCGTAAACAACGGCATGGACAGCCTCGCCGAAATTCTTACTCGTCCGTCGGTTTCGCTATCGCATGAAAACCTCGCGGGACGCATTGATCGCGCAGGCGAGATATTACGTCTCCTATCCCATGTAATGGAACCCTTCCGTACGAAAGGGCTCGTCATGCAGTTGGATGCCAACTGTCGAGAACGACTATGCAAGGGTATATGCGAAATACTGTCTGCCATCGAATCGACGTTTGTTGCGACGAGCGCTGAAGCATCGAAATCACTCACGCAGAACGTCCTTTTTCTCGCGCGCTTGCTGCAATTCAAACTAGGATTTGGGGGTACCTGGACGACTGTTGTCGGCGATCAATACGAGATGCTATCCTCCGTGCTTTTCCGCTTGGCACTGGTATGTATCCATATGTCATGGACAACAATGAGAATGCTAAGTACATGGGCAGCTGCACGCGTCCAGGTCATCTGATCTAGATTTCGTTGCGTACCCGTTGCTGATTGATACCTTGTTCTTTGTGATTGATGGTATATCCCGCCAATGTCTTCTTTTGAATGGGCTCTGACCGTATCCTGGTAGAGCTCCATTCGCAATCCAAGTTGAACGCATCTGACCTCTTTAAATGCTATCCCAGCATTTCCGAACACGAGCTTCCGACGAATCTTCCCTCTAGGTACTATCGACAACTATGTACTCTACTCCCACATCTGCCTCCCAACGATGTCGTCACGAATCTCGTGCACGCCCATCGTGATGCGTCCGGTCAATTGGTGTATGGCGCACCCGTCCAAAACCGACCATGGGAATGGGTCGAGAACCTGGGCGAGCCAGCGGTGGAAGAAGACGCGCACCGGTGGCAAGAAGGATCGTTCAAGAATACATCATCACTTCCCCTTGAGCTCTTTGCAGCGCGCCGAACGGGGGAACATATTCCCCGCCCCAATGTCATCCACGACGCCACCAAGCACGTAAACAATATGCGCCTCGAAGGTGACATACGGTCGTTTGAGGACGGGTTATCAGCAGAGAGCATCTACAGACGTGATTGGCGCGAGACTAGACTGGAGGGGTACCGAGATGGACAAGTAGATGGGAGCGCATCCTCATCGAACAAAGCCGAGGCGTTGGACGAAGTGGGTGTGTTGGCCGTCTTTCCAACGCAGAACCGTCCTGGCTCAGCGGGATCGAGAAGAGCGTCGCCCGCGTCGTCGGTCAAGTCGAGGGGGTTCGTTCATGGGACCGCGTCTTCTGTTCGGCAGAGTCCGGGGTCGACGAACAAGATGTCGACGACGACAGTGAGCGACGCGATGGAAGAAGGGGGTGCGGTGAGATCTGGAACTGTGCATAAGAGGAAACCAAATTCGGACGACGAAGTCGAGATCGTCGAGGGGCCGTTGCCTGTCAAGGTGGATGCCAAGAAGTCAAAAAATGTCAAAACACGAGGGAAGAAACGGTAGTTGGAAACGTCCCATGATGATGTGTTCTAAAGCTCCTTGAATGGCCTACTGTCGACCTATATCATGTTTGCTCGGACTCGTTGTCAGTACCGTAGTATCTTAGTATCCGAGTGTCCAGAGGTTGTGTATAGATCCAACATTATGGATGGTCGTATAGCTCATGGGGCACGGTATTGGCCCTTCAGAAATGCACGACGTGTACGCGTGAAAGTCATGTTGATGAAATGTATCATGATGCAAAACGGTAGGTCAACAAGTACATGGGGCCTCAGATGGTACAGACGATGTCAATGAACGGCCGTCTTCGTCCGACGCTCCGAGCGAGCTCTAAGGATTCCGCTCGGCGAACAACTGACTTTCCACCGAGGCTACACCATTGGCTGTTCGGCCGATGGTGGTGATTGGGGACTCTATGCGTTGTAGCTGTGTGACTTGAGTGTAGAAAGGAAGTGAGAGAATGTGTTGGATGGTAGGACGAGTGTGGGCGAAAAGCTATAGGCTTTTCCGGCCCGAAGCTGGACCCGAACCCGTCGGGGCGAGATCGTGCTGTGAGGGCGGGCTGGTCGCCGAAGCAGCCGAGCTCGGAACGACGGGGTACCGAGCGACGCAGCGTCGGACAGATATGAGCGGTTAAGTGAATATCATGTTCGCGGTCTGCGAGTGGGAGAGGCGGGTGGGTGCGCAAAAGAATGAATCGAGGACTAACAAAACCGACAAGTAGCGACTAGCTAAGGATGCGAGAGAAAGGAAGGAAAGAGTTCTGCGTCTCTTCGCTTCTCACGCATAGACTAAATACTGCGCTCGCTTCGTGCCTCCGCTAACACAGTCCACCAGATGGTCCCGATCGTAGAATTCACCTTCGTTCATGCCAAGGACGCTGAGTCCAAAAATGTTGTAGTGCAAGTTTCAATACAGGAAGCTGTCCATGTCTATGTCAGGAACAAAAACAAACGATTCAAAATGTATGTAGTAGGGCTAATAAACCGGCCTCCAGTGCCGCTATGCCAGCCTTGCCTTCTTCTCCGCCCGATGAAACGGTGAATCATCGGCCTTCCTCTTCATTTCTTGACATTCCCGCACCGGTTTTAGTTGGATCCGAGACCCCACCAGTTCCTCCACAACTTCCACGTAAGTATCCCGGACGCTCTTGTGTGCTTTATCCAGAAGGCAATCGTCGAGTACGAGGTCGGGGAACTTTTCCTCCGCGATGCGATAACATTGTTGGAGAGCGATTGACAGTTCGAAGATGGCAAGGCATTTCTCTTGATACGACGTCGAAAGGGTTGCATGGGCTGCGGAAAGTTCATGCCACAAGGTAAAGAAATAGTGACGTGACGTATGTGCGATCACATGGGGGAATGCTTGGTTAAAGCACTTCAGCTGCTCCTTGGGGCATTCCGTGGGTGAATTCGCGTCGGTGTGGCAAAGCAAGAACCACATGGAGGCCCACCAATGAGATTCGAGGTCATGGAGGAAATTCATGCGAAAGGGAGGTGGATTGAGGTGACCAAGATTTCTAACCCTAAACGTCGCAGGGTCTGGCCGGGGCGTAAAAATATAACGCTGAGCCTCCACCTCGCCGGCCATAAAATGCATTGTTCCCTACCAATCGTGAGTGTGCGGTACCACGGATGTTATAGTTAGTACCTCACCGTTCGAATGTCGTGCGATTCTTTGGCGCCAACTTTCTTCGCAAATTCAAAATCCGTCAGTTTACCAATACCCCGGCCATCCCCCTTGAACCATAATACGTTGTTGACGCTGAAATCCCGGTGCACGTACCCGGCTTTGTGTACATAGTACAGGGCTACCGATCACATAAACACCCAAGCAGATACAAGTGACCGAAACCGCGTACCTCGTGCTGAGTCATGCTGGCAATTGAGACCGTCAACCAGACCAGTTAATTGCGCGAGAGGGATACCGACTTCCTTGAAGACGGTGCGAGCGTGTACCCGGCGTGGAAGAACAGTGCTTGGTGGACGAACTTCACACCGCGCAAGTTCGGGTGGCGGGTGCTCGA
This sequence comes from Boletus aff. mottiae, assembly GCA_038093895.1. Lineage (NCBI taxonomy): Eukaryota > Fungi > Basidiomycota > Agaricomycetes > Boletales > Boletaceae > Boletus > Boletus aff. mottiae. The sequence continues at coordinate 20,206 of JBBPTD010000401.1, read as the reverse complement.
AACTTGGTATATGCCCCGTGCTGGGTAAATGGGGAGTTGTAGAAAGGGAGGGGTCATCGTCGATGGCGATCCACTCGAAATAAATATTCCCTTCTTCCTCCAGCTTCAATGTCTTATCGACCTTTCCGGAGACGAAAACGTCTTCATAAACCAGAATTTTCACGAAATACTTCTCCGCCTCTGCCATCTCTTCCTCTCCTACCTTGTCTTGTATATCCTTGAGGATCCTTTCTAGGATCATGCCCTCCGGTTCTCGGTCATCGTCCCGCCACGAGTCCTTTATCGCAACGAGATTTCCTTCTTCATCCAGTGCTTCGTACACCCGGGTGCCGCGCCCGACCATCGCATCTGCACCATACGTAGCGAGCGGACGCGTCGTGGTATAAAACCGATTCCCGATCTCGAACTTGTATTGAACTTTGTTTCCAACACGGATGCGCTCGACGGTGGGATCCCATCCAAGCGCCACTCTGCTCCCACTTCCGATCGAGTAAAAGAGGGAAATCACGTCATCGATGTCCTGGATAGACACCGTCAAGACCGCAGATTAGAGATAATCAGATGCCATACCGTCATGAAGTTAATAACCTCGGATACAGCAAGAAATGCGTGACTGCTATACCAAAATCTCATGTCGGTATCCTCTATCGTGATGCCCATGGCAAAGCGACGAAGTGGGTCCTCGTGCATGATTTGGTGCAGGTCCCATATGATCCTCTGTTCGTTCTGAAAGCTTGGAGTTTGTCAAAAAGTCTCAATAAATGCATTTGAAACGCACGTCACGCTTCGCACTACGATCTTTGGTCTTCTGTAATTCAAAAGGAACGACGAGGCCGAACCAGTGTGGTGTTGTAAAGAAGACACTGCAATTGGGAATTTGATCCAAAATGCTCGAGATGACGTCCGTGAGTTGGCGAAATGTCACGTTTTCGGAGACGTTCGATCGGGTGGGTGGGGCTGCAAACCCGACCCATTGTGATTTTGCGCCCTCCGTTTCCAAAATATGGTGCTCCGTCAACTTCTGGCGGATTCGCGAAATATCGGCGGGGGCAGGGGCACCGAACGCCGAACGTATAAGAGTGGTGTACGGGACCTGGAGATACCTGCGGAGGTCCTTGAGGACCGCTTGGCGTGCTAGAGACAGGTCCCCCGCGAGATAGTCGCTCTGTGAAGTGAAGCGCTCAACCGGTCGCGTATCCGGGGGAAGCATTTGCGGCTGTGATTTTTGCGGCGTGCTGACGGTGGTAGTATTGGCCATTATAGCGGAACGTTAAATTGAACATTCAAAAAGATAACACGTCGGTACGGGTTGCAAAGGTCTGCAAGATGGCCGCCAGTTCACGTACCTAGTTGTAGTCGTGGTTCGAAACGTGACTTATCTAACCCACTGTCATCTCAGGCGGGATTTTACAACCCCAACAAGCGATAATTTACAACCACTCATCTCCAACCTGGTCGTGTATGGCAAGATACCGATGTACATGAACAACGATCCAACAATCACTAGCACTGCTGGTCGTGTTTTTTGTACGTTCAGCGTCGCCGGGATGTTGCAAAACGGTTGTCACCTTCCAAACTCTCCTGCTCGTTGGAAATTTGAGGCTGCCAACAGTATCGATGGCTCGGACAGTCAGGTTTTGGATTTGGATTTAGGAGCTTACACCGCGGGGAATGCGCCTAGTAATTCGCACCTGCACATGTATACAGGGACTCGGAGGTCATCGAAAAGGTACTACGAATTTGTGTCCTCACTGTGCCTTGATCGATCCCAGGTCGACAGACTTCCCCAAGTGAAAGGTACTCATCAAACCAGGAAGGATCGTATGTCCCCACCCGCTCCGAACACTTGAAAGCGAAACTCAATGTCTCCGCGAACACAGCGACTGACATGTATCAGGCTTGAGTACGTAGTCTCCTTTCCCGATCGCAAGTGCTCTCGTATGATAATTGGCTTTCGTTGTCAAGCATTCCATTCTATGTGAGTAGGCGGAGGCGCGAGAAATCTGAGAGGAGCATACACTCACGCTGCATGCATCGAATGAACCCGAAAACAATGGACAGCATATTTGACAGCAATTAGACACAGCAAGCACGAGCGACGCAAAGCGGGTAGCTAAAATGAACTACACTAGGCAGCGAGGTGGATATATAGAATCCGCTGGTCAAGTGGTATACGCACAGATTTCATCATCTCTTCTCCGACAGTCGTATGGCTTGCAGAGTTTCAGGATTCTTCATATCGCATACGATGATCCGTTGAATTGTAACGTGTCCATCGTGCAGAGAAAACGCCGACTCGAATGGCTTTGTCCGATTTGGGAGACAATGACACGCGAGGTGGACCCATTCGTTGCTGCCAAGCTCTTCAACGACCCTAGAGATGCAGGATGCCGTTCCCAATCTATTCGCGTGAATGTCGCGAGGGTGTCGACGCGCTGACCGATGGTATCCAGTTCCGCGCCGACCGAAAGGAGTCCAGTCTCGCCAGCCGCCTTCGCTTGACAGACGGCAACAAAACGTTTCACTAGAGTTGTAGAATTCGATGGATCGTGCCGTCTAGAACGAATAAGGGCAGTCAGGGATGGGATGTAGGATGAGATGTAGTGATAAGGGAGATTCCGTTGACCCTTCCTATATGGACCAGCAGCGTGCAAAGGCAGCACAGAGAACTCAGCAGTGAGGCACCACCAGATGCGTGATTGAGGTGGATACGTCGTAAGGAGGAACTCGACGATGGGCAAAGCTATCTGATCTCAGAGTTTCCGTAGGAACGCTGCGAGCCCCCTTGTCACGTCGGCCCTCGTTGCGCGCACAGTCAAGGCATTGACCTCCTTTGACATGTCTCGGACACCTTCAAGTGTGATCTGCAGTTGAATATGAACGGGGTTGTGATCGAACAAGATGACGAGCGCGTCACAGTTATACTTGCTTGCATTGACGATGATGATTGGTCCCTCCTGGGGGGCGTATTGGAGGTTCGAAAAGAGAGAGGGAAGAAGGATACGACAGAGCCATGGTAGCTCGCGAATGCTGGTTACAACTCTCTCCATTTCAAAGTTGAGATGGCATAACTGTTCATGTTGGCTTGCACCGGGTGAATCGAGGACAACGAGCGAGGCCAGACGCGTGAACTCATCCGCCGAGCTCTTTCTTGCCGTACCAGATGCGATGACATCGTCCAGGGGAGAACGGAGGCGAGTGTTGACTCCCAAAGACGCCCCGTCCCTGTTCTAGAAGCTCGACTACTTTGGCAGGCGAGCGGTTACGGAGACAAGCTGAGAACGTGTCCACGGCAAGTGATGATGTCAGGTTCTCGAGGATAGTAAGATGTTGAGGTAATGATTAATGATGGCAGAATGGCCACATGTTGAATGAGCAATCGAAGTGCTAGAACTATGGTGGGATGCTGGGAATCCTTAGCGACACGTATCCATGCCCTAGTGACAGAAAGATCGTTTGAAGAGACGTTTGAGAGAAAATGGATAAGCTGTGCATAAAGACTAAACAACTCCTTCTTATCCTTTGACTGCTTCGTCCTTGCGAACTGGTCATAAAGGCGACGAACAAGGCTGTCCAACGCTGTGAACCGATCAGGGTGCCCTTTCGGTCGAAAGTTAAGGGCTTCTCTGCCAAGGACAATGGCTTCGTTGAGGTCCTCCATGATCCCGAGCTGTTCGTACCGGGTGGAGAGATTAACTGCAAGGTTGTTCAACGACATTGGCTGATCAGGGTGTCCTTTCGGGCGAAGGTCGAGGGTTTCCCTGTCGAGGTCCTCCATGACCCCGAGCCGGAGGTACCGGGTGAAGAGATGAGCTGCGAAGTTGCTCAACGATATCGAGCGATCAGGGTGTCCTTTCGGGCGAAGGTCAAGGGCTTTTCTGTCGAGGACAATCGCCTTGTCGAGGACCTCTTTGCCCCCAAGCCGGTCGTACCGGGTGGAAAGATCAACTGCAAGGTTGTTCAACGATGTCGAGCGATGAGTGTCCTTCCAAGCGAAGATCAAGGACCTCTCGGTCGAGGACAATCGCCTCGTCGAGGTCCTCCATGACCCCGAGCCGGTTGTACCGGGTGGAGAGACAAACTGCAAGGTTGTTCAACGACGCTAACCGATCGGGGTGTCCTTTCGGGCGAAGGTTAAGCGCTTCTCGATCGAGGACAATGGCCTCAAGATCCCTAATTACGTCCCAGCTGGCGGTAGCGATCACTGAGATGGACTGCAAAGCCATGTCAAACAGACAGATTTCTTGGGGTGATGACGTGAATAACGCGACCTGCCTCACAGTAAAGCGAGAATGGGGGACCATGAACGGTGCACGTGCAACGAGGTTGAAAACATGCTGATGGCATCTTTCGAGGTAGGGGACCTTCGTATCAGTTGGTTCCTAAGCATCCTGGTATGTCATGCAACTGAACAATTTCCACGAGTCGGGCGGTGTGACAACATATGCAAAAGAATAGAGACGCTCAAGTCGTAGTGAGGATGACCTGATGTGAGGTTGGGGAAGGCGTAGAGGTAGAATCAGGTAAACAGGAAGCAAGCGAGTGCTGGGGGTAACGAAAGCTGGGAGAAGCCCAATGATCAGACAAATAGAGGATTATGTCGACGTAAAGCTATGTACATACCTTTGTCCCGTTCACGTGCAAGGGGTAGAATGTCGCCCATCGTCTCCTCCGAGTCACGCTAGGGAGACAGTGAACGCAATCACGCGCTAGTCGACAGTTTGATGAAGATAACCAGTGTGCATCCAGCGAATACAGCGTTGGGGGATTATCTCGAGACATTTGCCAAACATTCAAACAGCCTGGGAAGACGCTAGCCCTTGCCAGGAATGTTATCCTGACCTGCAACAGTGAAGCATTGTCTGCCAATGGAGTCGGCCGTTCTCCACGTTGCGCAACCTCTGAGGCATAAATGATTAGCGGGGGTAAGCCGTTGTCGCCGCACTGCCTCACCGTGAGACAGAACGTTTCTGATGTTGGCTTCAGTGGCATGTGGTTCTTGCACAGCCACCGTAATAAGACGCGAGTTCAAATTAAAGTCGCGCCTTTCTGAATACTATCACATACCATGGTGTTGACAAGATCTGCCGCAAAGAAACTAGAGCCAGAGCAAGCCACGGGTGACAATCTTGTCGAAAATCCTCCAGGAGACTGTGGCCTTTCCCTGGCCAAGAAACGTCGACGACAAGGTAGTACGACTGCTCCGAAGAAGCGGCGTCGCCGAGGACCAGGTAAAATGTGCCAACTGAACCTCGACGTGCTTTTCCTTGTACGCAGAACCATTTTTGTTTTGTTTCAACTGGGTACTGACAGTCATATTGGTGATAGATCGCCGAAGACCTCTGCCCTATGGATCTCCTCAACCTTGCACGAACATGCAAGTCTTTCCGACAGCTCTTGATGGTCAAGTCCTCGGCGTTTGTATGGAAGGCTGCTCGCCGTCAAATAGATCAACTTCCTGACTGCCCAGCTGACCTGACCGAACCACAATACGCAAATCTTGTGTTCTATCCCCGTTGTCATGTGTGTATGGACACCACCATTTCTAACTGCTCTGACATGTGGTGCAGATCTGCGGAAAATATGCCAAGGCGGTTCTCTGGGAGATGCGCCGCAGGTATTGTCTGGGTTGCACGGTTCGACGGTAGGATTTTGTTCGCCATTCGCCATAGCTTTGAGTCATGACCAAGTTTAGGCTCTCCGCGCTGTCTTCCTGCCCCCAGGTCGTTCAAAATAACAATGTCGTGGCCAGCGAAGACACCGCATTAACAGATGGTGGTATGTCACTTCATTACTCCAAAAACATGCTGCTGAACCATGTTGCAGTAACTAGCTGTGTTGACAAGGATCAGATGGAGTCATTTATACATGAGTACAAGCATTCCTCCGACAAGAAGCGATTTGTGATGGATAGGGTAGAACAACATGCCGCTATATCTAAAGTTCGCTCAGTTTCAATTGAATATGTTTTTTGTCTATTCCTCTGATTTATTCATAACAGCACGCACGTCAATGCGAGAGATGGGAGAGGGATCAAGAATTCAAATACCATGTTGAAATGCATGACCGTCGGAAAGAACGACGAAACAGGTTAGCCCTTGTTCTTGGCAGGGTTGATTTTCAGACAACTTTGCACAGCATCATTGAGCGTCTGAAGCAGCTCGGTTTTGAGCGCGAAGTCGAATATTTTAATCCCTATCAAATCGCGGAGTCCTGCAAATCCCTCTTCGGGAAGTTCAAACCGCTCACAAACAAAGGTTAGCATCTGCCGAATGACTCGACAAGGAGTTGACTGTCAAGATGATATGGTAGAATGGAACCAACTTTTGCCTAAGACACTCAAGACCATGAATAATTTTCGGTCCATGCGGCTAGAGTCGGTCGTTTACCGATCCCGCCGACAGTTATTGGCATCCGAATATGCCGAATACATGACGCATCCATTACCAAATGCACCAGCCTTCGACATTTTCCCGCATGTAGCTGATGTTGCCAGTTTCTCTGCCTTTAGAGAGATCATCAAGGCACCTGAAGACGCCCAGATTTCGTTTGAATTTGCGTTTGCAGAGCTACCTGAATTAGTTGGCAAGTGGAGGGAGAAGCTTGACGCAGAATTTGCTGAGCTGGTGAAGATTCCTTCTCACTTGTCACTAGCAGGCGTTTCCAGTGATCGAGCTGTTGCATCAAGCGGTAACGCTGGTTCGGGACCATCACAAACAGCTATGGACAAGTTGCGCCTAGCCTGTGCACTGTTCCATGTGGAAAGTGTGGGCCTCTTCAGCTATCCTGAGGTGTTGTTCATCTCTAGAATGGCTTATTCTAAATATCCGACTTATGATGAACACGACTTGAGATGCAATGGGTCTATCCAGGATCGGTACTGCATCAAATACATAGCGGAAGCTCCATATGTGGTTCATGCGTGCGGGCTGGATCCAAATGTGGCCACAGTGGAGGATATGGATCACCAGAATGCTCGACTGAAATGTTTGTCTTGCGAAGACTCATGTGTCAGGCATTGGAGAGCTGCGGTGCGTCTCCCTCTTTGCTGTGCAGTATCAATGAGGCTAAGCCATTGATGTGGAATGCCAAATGATAGGTGTGGCATGCCTTTTACTTTCATCGTCCGCCAGTGCGGCAGTCCGAGTTACCACGCCTACAGCTCGTCAGTGACGAGCACCTGGGTGCCGAGGTGTCGCTCAAGGAGGAATTAGACCGGGATTTGTTTCGCTGCCTATTATGCCTGCCTCATGTAGGGGGAGCCATCCGTCGTTCGAAGATCACAGGTCACCTCATGGACGAGTAAGCTTTTGCATCATTGTTCTCGTATCTGGTACTCACAATGGCAATGTATATGCAGTCACAAGATCAAACTACTGGACATCCGACAAGATGTACACTATACGGTCATAGGCATGACCCCTGTGGATACTTTGCTGACGGATCCCGACTTTTGCCAGTGGCTGAAAGATTTGAATGGATGGAATGGATGATGTGCCTGGGAGTGTACTTTTGTAAAAATTTATTACTTTATACCTGCTCTTTCACTACTTGATAACTTAGCTTGAGTATTGTCTACTGACAGCTACTCCCCGGGGCATTCCGTGGGTGAATTCCCGTCGGTGTGATAAAGCAAGAACACATGGAGCGCCACCAATGAGATGCGAGGTCATGGAGGAAATTCATGCGAAAGGGAGGTATTGTTCCCCACCTTAATCGCAGACTCACAGTACAACGGATGTGATAACTAGTGCCTCACCGTTCGAACGTCGTGCAATTCTTTAGCGCCAACTTTCTTCGCATACCCAAAAATCCGTCAGGTACCATACCCCGTGCAGTTCCCTAACCACCAGCTTGGGTTGGCCACCGGTTTACAACACTCTCGGACTACAATCCATGACCGTTTGCAACTCATAAGGGTAAGTAGTACATTGTGAGCTGCATCTACTTAATTAACCCTAATTAACCAGCTTGAACCCCACCCCGTCGCCGGGATCCCTGTTGCTTAGCGCTGCTCAGCAGTGCTAATTAAGGGAGCGCCAAGCAGATCACCCTAATCAACCATACCCTAGACAGAACAAAAGATTTGCGTATTCTTGTTCGGTCAGGTCAGTTGGGCAGTCAGGAAGGCCATCTATTTGACGGCGAGCAGCCTTCCATACAAACGCCGAGGACTTGGCCATCAAGAGCTGTCGAAGAGATTTGCATGTTCGTGCAAGGTTGAGGAGGTCCACAGGGGAGAGGTATTCGGCAAGCTATTACCAATGTGACTATCAGTACACAATGGAAGCAAAAAGGTTCTGCGTACAAGGAAGAGAACGTCGAGGTTCAGTTGCATTTTACCTCGACACCTTCGGAGCGCTCGTACCACCTTGTCGTCGAGGCCTGTTGGCCAGGGATGGGCCACAGTCTCCTGGAGGATTTTCGACACGATTGGCTTGCTCTGGCTCTAGTCTCTTTGCGGCAGATCTTGTCAAGACCATGGTATGTAATAGTGATAAGTATTCGGGGACTGGTAAAATAATGTCGTACTTGATAAGCTTGAGTGTTGTTTGGCGAAGATGACGCAAGGTCACACGCAGGTGAGTTATCTGCAAGCCGCCGCTTGTCCCGACACCTGAGGCCTGAGCGATGGTCTTCCCACCCCGCTACGAATTGGTCCCCACCAACGACGAAGAGCTGTTGACCCACCGCAGAAAACCCTTCGGAACGAAGAGACTTATTATTTATCTTCTCTCTTTCATCGCCCTTATGTACGCAGCATTCTCTGCAGCGCGGCTCGCACGTTCCAGGGGCTTCTGGATGACGTGCTACGGCCCACGAAGGAACCAGAGCGAATTGGCGAGACTCCCAACCCATTACACGTTGCCATCCGGGGATAAAATCCCCTCTGTTGCGCTCGGTACGAAAAGGGGTTTTATGGTATCTTGATCGAGGAACTCATTCTGGGCATATAGGCGTTTGGCAGGCCGGCAAAGGTGAAGTTGGAAACGCTGTCAAGGTAAGGTTGATTTGCACATCCCTCTGAAGAGGTTTTAAGTAGCGCAGACAGCGCTATACGCTGGTTACCGACACATTGACGGAGCTTGGATTTATGGGGTACGTTACCCTTTTCATGCGAAGCTAAGGGACAGTCCTGAGTACTTGTTCAGAATGAAGCTGAAGTTGGGCAAGCATTGAAAGAGAGCGACGTTCCGCGCGATCAACTCTGGCTAACGTCCAAGGCAAGTTGCGCATTAGTCTGGATATCGGGAGTTGATCTTTGTATGTTAGCTCTGGAACAATTACCACGCTCCCGAGGATATCGAACCTATCCTTGACGATTCGCTCTCCAAGCTTGGTACTGATTACCTTGACTTGTACCTCATCCATTGGTAGTTGATAGTCAATGTTGCCTGCGATGCACTTTCGTTGACGCCAGATCTACCAGGCCCGTCGCGTTCAAGAAGACTGGTAACAACGTCTTGGATGAGGAGCTGACTTCGGATCCGTATCCGACTTGGCAGAAACTCGAGGAATTGGTCGACAAAGGCAAGATTAGAAACATTGGTATCAGCAAGTGAGCATGATAGTTTTCACTTTTTGAATGCTCGCTCAACTGTCCGCCCAGCTTCAACATCAGAAGGTTTGTCGAATCTGTGGTTTGTTTTCTCTATTTATCCTCACTCAACTATTTCAAAGGATTCAGAATTTGACGTCCAATCCTTTGAAGTATCAGCCAGCTGTTAATCAGGTCGAACTTAATTTCTGGAACCCTCAACCCGAGCTCCTCAAGGTCGGTTTTGCAGCATATATGTATCATTTGTGATCTAATTATGTTTTCTCAGTGGTCGAAAGAGAACGACCTTTTGCTCGAGGCGTACTCGCCACTCGGTAGCAGCGCACAAGTCGGGAAGAGTCTTGCCGTTCCTGAAGTACGCAGGACTTTTACCCACCCTGTGTCTTACGAATTCTCACTGCGCGTATATGCAGGTTAAAGACATTGCCTGTAAGCTTGGTATCACCCCGGCCCAGGTGCTCATATCGTGGCACGTCCAGCGTGGCGTAAGTGCTGTCAAGCATCGTTTCAGACGAGGCTGACCTTGGATTTTTAGACGATCGTCCTTCCCAAGAGCGTGACACCAGTTCGCGTCGTCGAGAACTTGCATGGTAAGCGCCAATCGTCACGAGTACGAACTAGGAAGGAAATATATTGATCGCCTTTGATAGTCTTCGAGCTTCCTCGAGAGGACTTTGACAAACTAGAAAATGCTGCTGCGTCGCACCCGCAGAAGCGTGTCGTGAACCCTAGCAAGGGCTGGAAACTTCCCTTTGATGTGTTTGATGGGGAGTAAATGTATCGCGCATTGTTTTGCTAGCCTTCGTGTACTCTCGTATGTTTGATCACGTGATAAGATTTGTTTGGCATGAGCTTTTGATCCAAACAACCGCCTTCCCAGGTATCCAAAACAGGAAGAACAACTGTTTCACCTTACCGCTGAAATGTCATTCCAACAACCACATTCCGACAGTCCATGCCTCCGCTTTCCAGAAAACATTGGGCTCCATGCAAACGTGACCATTGATGCTGCAGCAAATATGCTTGCCCGCGCTGCCCAATTATCCCTCACCGTTCCTTACTCGTGGACGTTTATTGACAAGCCCGTCGGTATGCTGGCACGTGACAGAACTCGAGCAACGTGCGCTGACGTGCCGGTTTCAATGACAGAGGGACAAGTCGTCCTTATCTTTCTTCCCAACCCCGCACAATTCCCAAATGACGGTATCCGGTATCAAGACCAAGAAACGCGCTATGCGCTCCCCGCACCGGGCACCCGCGTACGTGTTCTACCTCGCACGCCCCGCCAAGCCGTAGCAGCTGACTGGTATCGATTTGCTTGCGCAGGAAATCGAAGTCATGGAAATAAAATACGGGTTCGTCCCAAACACGCAAGAGACGACTGCTTGGCGCCTCCGACGTCGGTATCGCCTCATCAAGGGTGGTCATCCACATTTCACGCTCGTACATTATACACGTGGACCAGTAATCCGTGAGTCTAGGCCCATTCCTATTCTTCTATCAGTCTCGTGTTTCAGATGCCATTCTCCCTCCTTATCGCCCAAACCGAGTTGACATACGCCACGACGTTTAAACGTCAAAAAAAACTTCTTCTGTGGTTTGTTTGGTTTGCCAAGCGTCCTCTTTTTCTGCACACACTTCTCCATGTGCGTGGTCGTCGGTATTTAAGAACCATGGATTACGAGCATACCGACATTATGACACCCTTCGAACTACGTTCCCGTTTTTTCTTGTGTTCCAACTCCGATACTAATATGCTTGCAGAAACTGTGCCTTCGCTGCTGAATTCGCCCGTACGCCAATATCCACTCCGCCAACTCACCGAGCCCGCCGTATACGTCATGGGCGACAAAGCTGGTCAAAAAGTTTTTCCACCTTCCGCTGGCCCACCTCCACCCCAAGGTCCGATGGGTATGAACCCTCAAGCGACGGGGATGAACCAATCAGGGATGGGGATGCCGCCACAGGGCATGAACCCCCAAGCGATGGGTATGAACCCGCAGGGGATAGGTATGTCACCACAAGCCATGCTGGCACAGCAAAACAGCAACATGGAGTCGCTGGAAAGACGGCGGGAGCGGTCGTATGCACGGGAACGTAGTGCGAGCATGGGCACGGTGCGTTTACGCTTTCGTTTGACCGTGCGCATGAGCTGATAGGCCATCTTGGGCCTTTTTGTTTGTAGCAGCGGCCTGGTCCACCCCGGTTGGACGATGACGATTCTGCAGGTGGGGACATGTTATTGTTTTCGTGTGATGCTTTCTTTTCATAGCGACTTCTTTGGTACTCTAGACGAACTCGAGATGATATCGACACGGACGCTTGCGATCACACGGTATAAACGTAACCACGAACTCATGGAAGAGGTCTTCAAAAGGGCTGCCTTTGGTGATTACTCCAAGTGCCATGCCCATCCTCTTACACGACTCATGACGTTGTTAGGTACTCTCATGACTCCGCCTCTGCCACCGCCCGCATACTCGATCTTTGACCGGGCCGAGCTCGAATCCAAGGTGGTGAGTGGATTTGAATGCGAACGATATCGTACCGTGTCAGCGTTGCTGATCGTTTGGTAGACCAAGTTGCAGCGGGAAGTCGAGTTGTTACAAACACAAGCAGCAGAACGCATCGCGCGACGGTCGGCGGCGGAGGACGTGATTGTCGCTAGTGGGCATACGCCGATGGAGGTAACGGTATAGTCGTTGTATATGCGACTCGAGGAGTAATGGTTGGACGGTGGCATCGAGGTGGACGTACAATGCTTTCGTTCTGTTCTCTGGTTGTTTGTCGGCGACATGTTGGTATCTATGGACCACTTTCTGGTTCGAGGAGAGCTAAGCGGGGGAAGTCGGAGCTTGAGATGCATCCACTTACATACTTGGAGTCAGTTCCGTTGGCCCTTTCCAGCTCGTTCATCCATCAAAGTCTTTTGGCCCTTGAAAACAACCACAAGTCCAGGCAAGGGTTCCTCCTCGACAAGGTGACGAATTCTTACGATACAAAGTGATCTAACGTATATGCTCTGGGCTACAACAGAAAACTTTCACCGCATCGTCAAGTCTGGCCCTCGGGCCTCGAGGCGCGGGGCAGGTAGTGAGTCAGCTAGCTGTGGTCCATGGGGTCCAGGCCTGTTCGGGATGAGGAAACCACAACCCTGCTAGCAGCCTTGGCCACGAATTGAACCCTCGAAAGTTACTGTGTAGCCGCATGACGTCTTTGCGTGCATCTTTAAACTTCGAATGAGTCATCCGATCAATGACTCGAATGACACGCGCCGCGGCGAACTTCAAACTGTCATGGTGAATGACTCGGAGGACGCTACAGCGTGCACGTATTATAATGCATGTTGGCTTCTGTATCGGATGGCTCAGATCTTCTGTGTATGCACGAAATTACGGGGTACTCTCACTTTTTAGGGGCTAATCACATTGTTACGCCTAATGTGGAATTAAACCGACTACTTAAACACGACGCAAGACTCAAATACTCACTCACCCTTCTCTGACCGCCACCATGAGTTGCCCCAAAAAGCCCAAGTTAGCGCATCCCTCCGACCCCACTGGTTTGAAAGTAACGGCATTGCAGTCCGCGCTGCAAAACCGCGACCCGTTCTACAGCGGAACATGTGCGATCCCGGATTATCAACGTCTCCTGTATTACTCCTCGGGCCACGGCGACCTCTTTCGGTGAGCCACCTTTGGACCCTCTGGTCATGTCTGACTGCCGCGTAGACGTGTCGATTTTTCCAAAGCTGGAGCAGATGATCTCGAAGCGTTGTATCGCGCTTGCAAACCAGCAGAGTTTGGCCGAAACGGAGAGAACGTTTATGACGACTCGTATAGAAAGGCAGGAAAGATGGATCTCCTTTCGTTTGCGACTCTCCTGGATCCGCGCAGCCTCGGAATCCATGAGCAGGTGTCCAAGGCATTGCTCACCGAGAGTCATGCGACGATGGATGCCGAGCTGTACAAGTTGAACGTCTATGGTAAGTGCTCCCATCACTGGCTCCTTAACGCAGACTCATTATTCTACAGGGAAGGGTGACTTTTTCAAGGCGCACAAGGACACGCCGCGGGGCCAGCACATGTTTGGGTCCTTGGTTGTCGTCCTGCCTACTGCCCACGAGGGTGGTCAATTCGTCCTTCGTCAGGGTGAAAAAGAGTGGACCCTTGACATCGCCAGCCAGTTTGCGACTACCACAGAGCCCTCCGCTTGCTTTGTCGCATTCTACGGTGACATCGAGCACGAGGTCTTGCCAGTCACGTCGGGTTACCGCGTCACCCTGACTTATAATCTCTACCATGGGCCTGTCCACCCCAACACGTCGTCGATCCTCACCCCATTCCATCTCAAACTCAAGCATGCGCTGGCCGATCTAGTGAACGACAAGTCGATACTCCCCAATGGTGGATATCTGGGATTCGGCCTCGTCCATGAGTATGTCCACACGGGGCATAACTTGGTCGAGCCCTTGTTGGACCAGTTGAAAGGATCAGACTGCTCGCTGGCGAACGTGTGCAAAGAGCTCGGTCTGCGTTATTCTCTCCGGCTGCTCTATCGCAAGATCACGGACAAGCGGATCAACCTCATTACCACCGAGGAATTCGACGTGGATCGCGAGAGCATGCCTTATTGTGATTTTGACCTGAATTCCAAACGATATCTTGAAGAGGCGCTTGACGAGTTGACCATTGACGAGGTTGAAGGCATCGAGTTCGTTGGGGGAATGCATCCGTTTGATCCGCAACTTTTGGACGACGGTGGCGGTTGGTATACGTTCTTGAAACCATTTTACAGGACCCCGGTCACGACGGTGTTGGAGGTTACGCCGATGAAATCATCCGTGGATTTCAAGACCTCGTTTATGGTGTATGGCAACGAGGCCGAGATGGACTACTTTTATGGGACTGCATGCATGTTGATTGCTGTGGAACTGGCGGAGTCACGCCAAGTCATTGGCTTGTAAAAATGGACGTGTAATACACTTTTGCCCATTGTAAAGTATATATATCGTAGTCTCGAAACCCGACGTCACTTACGCCCGAAGCGAACGCTTCCTCCAGCCTCATTCGAGACCAGATTTCCAACATCGTGAATTTCTTTTGCTTGACCAGCTCACCCTTAGTACTACGCTGCTGGCAAGACCTGATTTGTACGAGGCATATGTCGTTTTCTGTCGTATTTGTATTACTAGGTCATCTTACATCACCGGGCCATCGATAAGAACACATCAAATACTCAGTCAAACCACTAACAGCGAAATGCAATTTTCTTCGACTCTACTATGAGACGTGTTAGTTGAAATATTCATGCATGACTTCCATCAATTCTTCTTCGGACTGTTCATCGTGAAGTACCTGATAAGCGAGTCAGACAACGGACAAGAGATCATCGCGCTTCAAGTTGCACACCTCATCAGTGATCCTTTCCTCCACCAGGTCCACTTTTGACCACGCAACGGGTACGCATTTCCTGCTTGTCTCCGTCAAGTATACCTTCCCCGCCCACTGCTTTGCAACTGCCTCGATTAAACTCTCATTGTTCCCGACAAAGACCACATGCCAACGACGATTCCTCAACTTGGGCGGCAAGATCTTTCGTAGCTCCCGCAAACCGGGTTCTGGTGACGGGTGTTCTGAACCAATGTTTATCTGAAACGCAAAGATCGCGTCGTCACGTATCAAGGCACCATCAATACCTGCGAAACCCGAGGTTTCATACCAATAGTACGGAAGCGTCTCCTCGGTTTTCGAATCCTTCGACCTTGTGGGAGCCAACGTAGATGTCCCGGAGAGGGAGGTGACATTATCCGGGTCGTGTAGCCAGTGACAGGCTATGGATCTGTTTGCCGCACAAAAGTAAGTGTGGAACCAAGATTTGTATATAAAGCCAGCCGCCTGTCCAGCGTCGCTGGGTCTGCTGAGAGCGGTAAAGAGCTGCGACCTGATGGTGTTGCTTAAATGTTGGAGTGCGCCCCCCAGGACGTAACAGATGGTTTGAGTCGGGACGACAGCACAAGCCCGCGTGCGGTCGATACTGGACTTGGTATAGTTTGCAGGCCGACAGAAATAGAACTTGGAAAGAGCATCCAAGTTCTCGGAAAGGTCCCTCTTCACTATTGAGATGATTGTGGACGAACCTTCCCGAGCAGCGACAATGGCGTCATCACGATAACTGCTTGCAATGGCCTCATCCGACTCCCCAAGGTAGTCCAGTAATGTTCCAGGAGCTCCGCCCCATTTCTTGTGGAGCTGCACCATACGGTGGACATCTAATCCCATTAGCTTGCTGGTCATGTATGATGTCGTCAGATCTAGCTTGAAAGGAAGAAGAATATCACACACGCGAGGTTCGTGACTTCTCGCTCAGTCCAAATATCCATCACATAGCATTCGGCGCGAGCTTGCTTTCTCCAATTGTGCCAACGCTCTTTCTTGGGTGATGTCGCCTGGACCATTCGGACGGATTGTGGGTAAGAGTAGAAGCCACTAGGGGGAGCACCCGAGTTTTGGTGGCCGGAATCAGAAAGAGCCTACATGCGGCCCGTCTCTGAGCGGTTCCTTGTCGACCAGTGGGTGGAATGTGACCTTATCTGTAAAGATTACATAGAATTGGTGGTCTATATCGTGAACTGCGACCTTCTGACGTGTTCGAGAAGCCGTACGAGCAGGTAAACGAGAAAGAGTGTTTTACCTAGCGTCGTAGAGAAAGATGTCAAGTTCAGTTTCATGGCGCGACTAAAGTTGTTGTTGTTCAGGGCTTACCGGTGCCAGGCTGTCCTGTAACATAAGCCCCTCGACTGTACCGGTCTGTCTGTAATTCTTGCACTGCGGTGTGATATTCGTCTCTCACAAGAATATTTTCTTCAATGGCTGCTCCAAAAATAGTTTGAAAAGCCCCTAGCCATCTTCCCAGGTCGAGGTACTCGAATCCTTCGGCGTCGTGGTGTTTCGAGATGGCTCCGGGCCTACCCCAAACTGTCTTGGCAAACGTTTTCAGGTCGACGCGTACATTATTGTCCACAGCTGCTTTTCCTGGCATTGTATGAGAGCGCAAGGGATTGTACTAATAGCTCGGCGGGACGTTGTTGGATGAAGGAGAAATCCCATAAGCCGGCTGCGCTGAAACACCACAGACACTCAGGCGTGTATTCAAAACCAAACCAAAACGGCACGAAAACGGTCCCAAAACCGGGGCCGTTTTCAATTCTGAACGACCCATCTTTTCTATAACTAGCTTGCACTCACTCCCCATGTCGAGTAGTCTTTTGAAGATGGGAATCACGCAGACTCAGAGTGCTGAGCAACTTGAACCTCAAGTACTCCGCCGAACAACCCTCTCGTTCCTCCAAAAGGAGGGAGTTGCCTCATCAACAACCTGCCTCCCGAGCTCCTTTCGCACACATTCAAGCTTGGCTTCGCGGATGATGTTATTGAGGACGAAGAAGATACATTGGACTCCTACATCATCCATCTTGACGCAATGATGGCTCGTAAAAAATATATCCGTGATCGTGAATCCAAATCCACTCACATCTTTCTTTCATTCACGCTCGCTATCTCCCATGTCTGCCGGCACTGGCGCAACGTCGCGCTCTCGATGTCATCTCTCTGGACGACTATTGTAGTCACTCCGAAGGAACGTCCACCGTACGAGCCCGTATCGACGCTATTGGAACGGAGTAAAAGTCTCCCCATAGACATCACCATCAGCTATGGTGACCTGGACGAATACGAGGATGATTTTGAACCCCCTTCCAACGCCGACCTCGACATCCTGTTCGCTATGCTCATTCCCCACATCCATCGCTGGCGAACAATAAAAGTCAGGGCATCCGAGTACCACCACATGTATGCGTTTCTCAGCGCATTTTCTGATCATTCCGTTCCCGCAGCTCCCCAACTCACGACCCTTGAACTCTATCACTTCGAATACACAGATACTATGATTTCAAATGTCGCGTTTCAGCATCCCAGGATGGCGAAGCATCTCACCCTTTTCGCTGGTTCGGCCCCTTTGCTTACCAGGATAGTCCTCTGGGGAGTACATGTCGATTGGGATCAACCATGGGTTGCCTCTGCGTCGAATCTCACAGACCTCGAGCTTGCCTTTCATGCTGAAGACGTCCGTCCATCTTGGGCTCAGTTTTCCACCATCCTGCGTAGTGCCTCTGTCCTCCAGAAGCTCAGTCTCCACCAATCTGGACTGTCTGGGGAACCCCCAGTATGGTCCATCGAGCCAACCCCTGGAGGTCCTGCGGACGTGAATGCCCCTATTCCACTTGTTCGGGTCACAAATTTCATCTTCGAGTTCGATTTCACAGGCGCGTTTCATTGGCTTACTCCGCAAGTTCTATCTCCCCGGGCTCAAACACCTGTCTCTGGACTTTGAGACTTCTGATGATTTCAGCGACCTTTTCCGTGAACTCGTCAGACCAGCATTTCCAGTCCAAGAACAGCTGCGCAGCTTGGCGAGTCGCCTTGAAAGTCTCCAAATGCCCGCACTTCTTTGTGACGTGGAATGCCTCGAGACGCTATACGGCGAGCTTCAGAACCTTAGGTCGCTCCACATTTTACTGCATTACTACCATCCTTTCCCTTTCTTCTTCGATATCATCTCCACACCCTGCACGTTACCCGGGCATGGTGATATTTGGCTCCCTCGACTCGCGACACTCTACGTCTACGGGACAACACGGATCGCTCTCAGGCTCCGCAATCTTATTTTACAGAGAAAGGAAGCAGGGGTACCTCTTAGCTCTCTCTACGTGTATCGAGAATGCGGACTGGACGCCGAGAATGTAGATTGGTTGAAGGAGAATGTCAGGACATTCAAGTTTATCGGGGACGTGGATGACGATGAGTCGTCGGATGTGGACTAGCAAGGTTTGGACATCCAGATGGAGATATCACATGGTCTCTAGCTGTCTCGGTCTAACGAGTTCTTACAGAAATTCGTGTACATACTGTACTATGTCAAGATGCTGACCGTCACTTGCATGTCTAGTGATGTCTGTTTTCAAGCCCTCCGTAGTCTAGTGATGATGAGAAGCACTGCAGGGTTTCCAATTTTATTGTTTTTTTTTTTTGCATAGCCAGAACTCCACAACTCCAAAGGCACACATTATCCTCACCCAATGTCACCAAATACGACCATTGACCGAATTCACCTGTCCTACGCCATGTCTAGAAAACACAAATGCCTCCAAATTCACCTGGGACCACGCCGCACCCTCTTCATCCAAATCACAGGTAATCGTCAAATCCAACAACTTGGACTCAACAGTACGTCCTTGACTCATGATTCGGCTACTAGGCATTCAAGCAAGGATCAGTCAGAATGTTGAAGACACCACGAGTAAAAAGGACCATGCATATGACCCCGAGCTGCTTGTACCGGGTGGAGAGACAGACTGCAAGGTTGTTCAGCGACATCAATCGATCAGGGTCTCCTTGAGGGCGAAGGCCTAGAGCTTCTCGATCGAGGTCGATGGCCACTTCAAGGTCCCTCATATTCCCGAGCTGGTTGTAGCGATCACCGAGGTGAACTGCAAGCTGGGTCAAAGAGACAGATCGTTCCGGGTGCCCGGGAGGGCAAAGTTCCAGTGCTTCACGGTCAAGGTCGATCGCCTCATCGATGCAACTAGACCCCCCTCCTTGCTGAAACTTGTCAGCAAGAGAATCCGCCCGTGAATGTAACAGTTGAACTGCTAAATGCATCATTTCATAGCTGTTGCATGCCGATAGAAGTAGGCGGTACCTGTTGAACCCATCCTTGCCTACCCAACTTGATGGACACAGTGGTTTGGCAACAAGGGTGCGCCTAGGCGCTGAGCTGGGAAAATGCAACAATACCCAGGCTCTATCACGTCCAAATACTGGTTAGGTGGTGTCAAAAGACGCTGGTGCAATCTGTCAGGTTCGTCGTAATGAAATGCAAAAAGCGTACCAGGTTCAGACGTGGTATCGAACACCACAGGAAGTAATGCTGAGCTACGTGGTCTGACTTTAATTTAGATGTGCGTGTGCCAAGAATTGAGTTAGTAGAAGGACCAGAATGAGACGCACGTGTACCATGGTCAGCATACGTTAGGAATCTAGGGCGAAAAAAAAAAAAATACGCCATGTCCCGAAGACCTGACCAGTGAAGCAATCTCGGGGATCGAGTCGGCGGTAAATACCTGTTCTTGTGATTCATTTGTGCGCGCGAGCACTGCCACCGACATCACCACGGGAGCTTATCGGGACCCGCTCAGACTCTCCATGAACCGACATGGAAGACGATTCAGATGACGAGGCGCGAGCGACCTGGGTGACAGGTACGGACAAACAACATCGTATCTATCCATGCAATCTACATGCGACGACCCCGCTCTCTCCGCTCGGTAGCACCAATCGGAACGAAAACGCGCTAGGCCGAACCGTCATCAACTCCAGCATTCTTCGATGAGTCTCCCCTCACGCTCCATCATAGGAACAAAATCCGCTGCATGCTCGGTAGACATGTCCCCAAACGCTTCCGCCGCTTCCTTCACCGCCTCGCGTACCGCGGCAGGCATCTTATTGGAAGACCTGCATCGACATCACGTCTACCAACGCTGTTGGGAACTCATGTGTCTACTTACCCAGAAATGATCAACGTGCCTCG
>JBBPTD010000400.1:0-28325 GCA_038093895.1 Boletus aff. mottiae | reverse complement strand
GAATTCACCTAGCCATCACCTGCGATAGTGTACCTACGTGATGAATACAAACCCACGAGAGCGGCTCGGCAGACCTCGCTTCCACTACCGCAGGTGCTGAACGCGTATCCACTCCCATCCACACCTCCGAGTTTGTAAACACCTGTTTGGTTCCATCTACGCCCTCCGGTACTTCAAATCAGCTTGAAAGGACAGAGGATATCCCAACCGTCATTGGGTTAGCTGAACAGCCATCTGCGACAGCTCGGGACGACGAGAGTGATGAAATTGATGATCCTGACTCCTTCCGAGTCAATAGCTAGAAGCCTAGAGGAACGAAACCAACTCGACGACGCATGCGGGAACCAGGATTTCACGCCTCCGTTTCAAGTTAGGCTAGATTAGCCGCTGTTTTATTTCTCGAACATGACATGGCTTGAAATTACCTCTAGGACATCCATAAGATCTCTTCATGACAAACTAGAACTGTATGAGCTGGTCGATATGGATGCCGAGGGTGAGGCAAATGATGGCGACATAGTCAACAGTGATTCTACAGTGTTTTCTCGAATCTCGATAGTTTGGTTTCCACTGAATCTACAGACTTTTGAAAGACCGACAGCCAATCATACACGTCGCTTACCACTGCCATTTGAAAATAACGATGAAACAGTGCGGGCTGATCCTACTTGCATCCCGATTCCCGACTCGTCGTGTAATACAGGTTTCATGATGGAAATGATGGAGGAATTTGTGGTCCCACTCCTACGTACGAGTTTAAACAATTGCCTGGGAGCGTAGACACAACATTCACGACAGTACTTCGGATAAAGATCTCGTAGTGTCTGAAAGAGACTGAGTGATATCAGCAAGGAGATCCATGCACATGATTTGTTTGCTGAATCCGAGTGAGTGTCGAGTGACACGTATGGACAAGGCAGGGGAGATCCCGCGACGACACAAGCCGGTAGTGCAGTGGCAGGGTCCAGCGTTGGGCAAGGAGAAGCAAGGGACCACTGCTCGCGAGGCAAATGTGTTCCACCAAAGTTTAGGGTATAGCTCCGGTAGCTTGCGAGCAAGGTAATACACTGAAACTGAACTAAAACGGTATCAAACATGGATCAACGGGCCTGCAGATACTTTTCTACAATCTCCAATACTCGGCCGTCAATACCAGACAAGAGTGTGATAGTCTCATCCTGTTGGCTCAATGAGAAAAGGAAAGACACACTGATAGTAGTTCCGTACCCAGACCTTGGCAGAACATGCCTTCCCTTCAGGGGTGAATAGGTAATCACCCTCTTCAGCAACCTCACAAATAGACAAATACCGGCCGTGCATGGAGCGATCACTAGCAACGGCGGCGTGGACGAGTGCTCTGCTACCCTCCTCTGTCGACCGTACAAGGGCCAACATTTTAATCATAGAAGAAAACCATCCTTTCGGGATCGTGCTGCGGGTTATTTCTGAGTGGCAGAAACCGGGATTGACTGCGCAGGCAACGAAGGGCATGGATTCAGGAAGACGCGACGCGAGCTCCCGAATGAACATGATTCCCAATACTGAGAAACACGGGTGTTCAGCTTTCCCTCACAAATCAAGTATGGTACCCACGTTTTGAAACTTGATAACGAGTATAACTAGTTATAGCCAAGGCTCTCGGTCATAGCCCAACATGCATAGCTGAAGAGTCACGCACCTGTCGCCAAATTCGGGCTGGTTGATAGTTTCAAGAATGCCATTCCGCAAGTCTGATGCCTTGAGCTTGGGAGCAAAGTAATGTGCAAAACTCGACACGAAAACCAGACGCGACGGCGAATCTGGAGAGGAAGAGTTTATCAAGTATGGCAAGAGCAAGATGCTCAACAACGCAGTGGATAGATAATTCACTTGCAGCCTGGTTTGATGAAATCAAGAAGGTCATTTGAACAGGAAGATGAAAAGGCGTTGTATATGTACATTATCTCCCAACCATCTTGCGTCCGAACGTGGTCGTTAGGAAATACTCCGGCATTTGCGACGAGTGTATTCAATGTTCCATTTCCTTCCATCGCGAACCTGTCCACAAAGGAGCGCACGTTCTGGAAGCTCCGCAACTCAAGTGGCCAGGAATACAGTTCCATATTTGGTTCCACTGCTCGTTCAAGGATGGCTGGAAAGCGTCGTTTTTGCGACGTCAGTATTCAGAAAGTCAGTACAATTGTATAGGCTTACATTTTCGTGCCAGTTCACACTTGACTTGGTTCCTGCTGGTCGCAATGAGCAACTTGGGCCGCATCTTGGTGAGATGTACTGAAGCTTCGAACCCCAGCCCGACGTTTGACCCAGTCACAAGAAATGTCTTTGGGCTGACATTGTCGACTGCTCTGGGCTGAGGGAGGGTACGCCATTGCTCGCGAAGGTATTGAAAGAATGAAAACACGGCCATGAACAGAAAAATGGGAAAAAATGATGAAGTAGCGCGATACGAACCAGCTGACGCTGGTGGGGGGAGTGATGGGTTTGGGCAAAGATGGGAGAATGTAACAATGAACAGTGCGAGCTGAAGCGCTGATAGAGCGAACGACCCTGGTAACCAACTCAATATGTGGCTTCATGATGTACGTACTGACAGTGCTTCAGATATAAGATGAGCAAGGAAATGCAATGCACATGATGTTCTGTTTGCTGAATCCGGGTGAATGTCAAGTGACACACATGAAGAGACAGCAAAGAGAAGACAAGACAGGAGAGATCCCCCGACGACACAAGCCGGTAGTGCAGGGGCAGGGTCATCACGCCCCTGGAGGTGCAAGCAGAGCTCGCAGGGGACAAGGGCGGCAAAAATTTGATAACCATAGCATAAGGGCATTGCCCTCATAATAGTGGTTAAACTATTAAGAACAGATACTACACTTGATCTAAGCCAAAAGGCCAGAGTGGTAAGGAACCAGGCTGTCCAGCTCGGGTTTATATATGTTTCCTGGTCTGCGCACGGACCAAGTCAATAATATTGGCCCGTCGTAGATTCAAATATCCGTCTTTGATGGTGCCGCAAGTACGCACTCTGGTTCCGCGAACCACTAGACCACATTCCTGCATCGAAAGCAATTTATGCCAGTAGAGTATCGTAGTTACAGTACTAAAGACCCTGGCTGTGCCTTCCTCGGTCTTGGGCATGTCACATACAACAACAAAGTCTGGCATGATCGCTCTTGAGCTCACAACAACAGAAGCACGACAGGGAAAAAAGTGAATGATGCAGCAAAGCCATGTTCATGCGTGGCCTACACCACCCATCGGTGGCGGGGCTGGACCTGCCTCATATGCATGAGGAGGCCCGTTGGGGCCTCCCGGTGGCATCATCATAGGGTACGGAACGGCGTGTTGTACTACGAGGTGGTTTCAATCACAACAATCACTCGAATTAAAATCAGGACAAACATTGTGGGCTCTGGTGGTAGTATGGGTGCGCGTGCATGGGGGTAGGAGTCGGTGGCATGGAAGGACGGGGACCTGCGCCATTTGGCGGAGGAGGGTACGTGCCAGGTGGTGGCATGTATTGTGGCGCTGGAACAAGAAAATGGTCAACAATAACCCCTTACTCTACGACTCAGTGCAAAACGTACGCGGCATTTGTGGCATTGGCGACGCAGCGTACATAGCTGGCTCGAGGGTTTGTAATCGCTCAGTAATAGATCGACAACTACTCACGTTGTGCGTTTGGTGGTATGGCAGGAGGGTAGGGCATTGGCTGCATGAAGGGTGCCGATACAAAGGCACCGGGTGGTGGTGGAGCCATGCCAGGCATGATAGGCTGAGACAACACGTTGATTCCCAGAGTAGGTAGACGACTATAACTTTCTTACCTGTCCGTGGTAGTAAGGAACGTATATAAAACGTTGTTCGCCATCTTCGTATGGGTGGTGGGTGACAGGAGGCGGGCCAGGTGGCGCCATGTGAGCCGGTTGCTGAGGTGGCTGGTGAGGCAGGGGAGGGAACATGTTTGCGTATCGTTTGCCACTATATGGCCACATCGCGGCTAGAACAAAGTAAGAACACTGTACAGAGACATATGAATCGTGACATACTGATATTACTCGCTTCAGCAACCTTGTTATGCTTGAAAGGATTGAAGTCATCCTTGACATGGACCGCTGCCTTCTTGACAACTTTCGTGCCAAAGAAGGGATTGGGAGTAGGGGTCTAAAGGCACATTGAGCAAGGCACAATCATTGGGTCAGCGACCTTACCGATTCAGCTGGCTTGACATGTGGTGATGCCGAGGCAGAAGCAGAAGCAGAGGCAGTACTGGGAATAGGTGAAGTAGGACCCTATAAGGAAGATACCTCAACGTTAGTGTTACCAAGGGTGATACACAATGCACTCGATATTACAGGAGTGAAGGCGTTTGCCTTTGGGTTCGGCCGGAAGGACGATGCGTTTGCATTTAGCCGATTTGTAGAGGTGGGCGAGGTCGGTACAGTAGTGCTTGACGAGCTTCCATTTGCTTGTGGACTGGGTGACTTCGTCTTATTCCCTTTGAAAGGGGGTATGGGTTGAATGAACATGTTGATCATTGGTTTGCCGTTTGTCTTGCCAGGCTCCGATGGTTTAGCAGCTGCCTTGGAAGTGGACGCTGATGGAGTCGGCGCGGGCGGTTTTGCTGAGGCAGCAGTAACCTGGATGGGTTTCCGCGCTCCATCAGGTGCAACCTTGGAGGAGACAGGTATTTGTGGTACACGCGAAGCACTCGGAGATGGGTTGAGTGTTCCTACAGCACCAATAGTCCGAGCCGTTGTTGAGGCTGCGTCGTGATTAGCTTTTTCACGAATCTGCCGCTGCTTTTCTTCGTCCTTTGCTAGGATGGGTACCAGATCGTCAGGAATGGGCTTGTTAAGCTGCGCGAGGTCGGGTGAATTATAGGCGGTAATCAAGGAGAAGATGAGCATGGATCACCAACCTTGAAAGTCTGCGAGAACTTAAGTAACTCGGCTTTGCGCTTGTCCATCTCACTTTTGACAAGGGCCTGTTTCTTTTGGGTCAAGCGCTGCCGCTCATTAGTTACAAAGTCACGGAACGCTGGGAGAGGATCTGCTGGTGGCTATAAAGATAACGATGTGGTCAGTAAGAAGGCTGAACCTATGGTTCTAGGGGTGCGTGAAGCTACATGCCTTGTTCACAGACGACGTCGACGGCGCTGGAGAGGTCGATTTGGCGGTCGGAGGCACTTCTTTTGGGGCTACTCCCGTTCCGTCAGGACCATTGACGGAAACCTTGGGGATATCGGTTTTCGGCGGCGGGCTGCAGACGGCTGGAGCTCCAGCAGAACTAGGCTGTTGCAGTTGTTGTTTACGTGCACCGGGAGGAATATATGCATTTGAACCACGGACAACTGCACCGTATCTGTGTTGCGTCGTAAGAACGTGTAAGTAAGACGAAAATAGAAAACACACTTGTCTTCCTCGTTGACGCTACTGTCGTCAATATTCAAATTCCTCTCCTCGGCTATATGTGGATTGTTGGTGGAAGTCTGCCAAATTTTATGAGCATATCATTGAATGTACAGAGCACCCTTGCATCGGAGGACATACCCCCATGATTTCGCTAGCAATACGTTGTGCCTTTCGTTCCCTCTCTTTGAAGTCTGCCGCAGACCTATCCAGTTTGGTCGTGTAAACCTCCTCATCAAACGATGTCGTGACGCCAAACATTTGTTCGTTGACGGCGAATTGGTCCCAAGAGACGCTATTCGCTGTCGCAGGTCCAAATGTAACTTCATCTCCGGCCTCGTCATGGTGGGCTGTGGGTACACCAGGTGCCGCCGGTGAGTCTGAGGGTTGCCATGCCTGTAAGTCGCGCTCTCGTGTAACCTTTCCCTTGCTAATATCACTATCCGTCCGAAACGCTATCACGAAAAATTGCCACGTCAGTACCAATATCAAGGTTCACGAGGAATATGGGAAGACGAAACACGGAGTAATGATGTCAAGGAAATTCGGGACTGAGGACTCACTGTCACCATTGGACGATTTAGCATCGGCTGGGCCGGACTGCCAACTCTCGATATTGGCAGAAGCGATGAAGTGAGAGTCTTTGAGAGGAGTGCCGGGTTTCGAGATCTCCTTGACGTCTTTCAGAGTTAAACCGGTAGTGTCACCTTCTGGACTAGTGGACGAAATGACACCCTCGTAACGCTGACCAGTTTTTGTGGACAAGGTGATGGTTGTACCCTAGTGTGGAACGGAAGATGTAGGCTCGTGACGTGGGACGCAATCAGATATATAAGACGCACAGTAAGACCAGCTAGAGACTGGAGAATGCGATCTTGTGGCGCATCTTGAGAACGGGTGCCGTTGGTGTGCGCAGGTAATGGGGAGAAGGCCCCCTGAAGAGGCGCGGGAGGGCCAGTGGGAAGGCGAGAAGGGGTGTTTGCGGGAGAGAACGAGGGGGAAGCCCTTGCCCCTGACCAGGCTGGACGGCTAGATCGGGAGAAAGGGAGGGAGTAAGGGCGATGAGGGAGGACATATGCGGTGAGGATGGGGTGAAGAAGAAGACATACCGGGGGGGAGGGTCTGCCATGCCCTTCCTGGACTGCTTTGAACGGGAAGCGGTTGCCATTGTGAAAGTAAAGAAAAATCAAGGAGAGAAGATATGAAGGGGAAAGCACAAGGACAGCAGAAATGACGAGAGATAGCAAGCACGACGCGACTGAAACCGCTTGGAGAGGAATCAAGGCGTGCAAGAGGTGGGCTCGCAGATTTGGCCTGGAAGGGGAAGAAAAGAAATAAACCCTTTCAAGCTGGCGAGGAGGAGGAGATGAAGAAAAACGATTTTATGTTGCGCGCAGGCGTACAAGTGGAAGAGTCGCTCACTAACTAACAAATGCCTCGACTACGACTCCAACCCATCCCGCGGGAACAACACACCGCTCTCACTCAAGGACCCCAAAGACAACACCACCTCCAACACTGCGTCCCCAACGAGCCCGACGACGAGGAGAGCACTTGTCTGCATGCACCCGCCACCAGCTCTGCCCATCGTGTATACCACACGGTCCCTCCAGTCCTCGGGTGCATGCCGCGCCACCATGACGGAGTTTGAATGTGGGTGGCCGGGGTCCGTGCAGCGTGCCGTGGCCTTCTCGAGAACGTTATCTCTATGATCTTCAAGAAACTTGGAAGGCCGCGGTAACAATGCTCAAATAACCGCCTGAGATAGTATGCTAAGCCCACAGGTGGGCTACCGAATATCCAACCAGCAAGCAAAACGTGCTCTGGAGAGGATCGAACCGGTGTGTGGCCCTCGCAAGCAACGGTCCCGACCAGGTCCGGTATGTGGCGAGCCGCGAGACTCTTGTCTGCTCATCAGCAGGTCCCCTTTGGGGTACGGTCGACCGGCCGATGCTTCGTATATGATACGTCAATCATCACTCTACATGTCGATAGTGATGCGCACACTGCATGTCAGACGGTAACAAAACTACCTTTTGAAATCTAGCGTCACGCTGACTTTTTCTAACCCAAATCTACAGGAGGTAACTCTGGACTGCACATTACCTCTCATGGCATCCCTCGGAGTTGTTCTATCGGGCACGTATGCATCGTGCGTGTTCCTTTGCTAACAGACTGGCGACTGCCTAGTATCATCCCAGAGTGGAGGAACAGATTTTTGATTTGCCGTGCTACTATTAATACAAGGAGTGCGATTCTCATCACACGCAATAATACTCGGTGTATGTTGGGATCTGACAGATCCATGTCATACGATGACATTCTCTCAGGCTATTGACTTGCGCACATAAAAAGGCGGGGTAAACCCTCGGTATGCCTCTGTCATCCTCTCTACTGCCATGTCCTACCCAACAGTTCGCCTGCGCGATGTTTCCTCCATACCCCGATACATGACTTATTGGGAGAGGGTCAAGTACACCAAAATCCATGTGTTGACTGAATTGGTTGCTGAAATGGTCACACTTTCCTATGATGTCCTCTCTGATATGTAACTGACGACTTGACTGCGTACAGCTTGGTGTATTTCTATACGTTTATGCCGGTTGGCCGAGTCTTCCTTCTGAAGCGCCCATCGCCCCTAACAATCAGTTATGCCACAGGTGTCGGATCCGCAGCTGCTTTCGTTGTCGGGAGTGTCACAGCTCAACCAATCGGATGTCAGTCCACGTCTCGATAGTGCTGAAATCAGTCCTGACCTTGATATTTAGCTTTGTTCACTATTGGCGTCGCTTACTCTATCGGAATCGTGCTTGCGATTGCGATCTGCGGGGCGGCTTCTGCTGGCCACTTCAATCCTGCTGTCACCATTTCGTTCGTCCTACTCAGAAAATTTTCTGTGCGGAAAGCTGTCTTGTACGTTGCTCTCCCGTCTTCTGCATCAGGTAATACTGACATCGAACATAGGTATATATTGGCACAAATATTTGGCGCTTATGTGGCGTGCCTTCTCGTATATGTACAGTGGGGAGACTTGATCGCGGTATGTTCCGATCGGCTTCATAGAGAAGAAGACTCATCCTTCCAAAGGCCGCAGAGGGCGTTCTCGTCGAGAAAGGCCTCTATAACACATTGATGTTCACGCCTGATGGACCAGCAGGTGCATTTGCGCTCTATGTGTTGCCTGGGACGAATCTATACCGAGTCCTCCTGAACGAGTTTGTGACGGTGAGCATTTCATACCCTTTGCTCACCAATCAGTTTTGACAGTAGTACGCAAAGGATTTTGTTATTGGCCTTGCCATTAGCACGTCCCTTGATCCAACCAACCACATGGTACCACCAGCAGCAGCCCCCTGGGTCATTGGATTCACATAGTACGAGCCTCGTGTCATCCCACATATCGGCTTATTGTCTAACCATTACCCAAAGTGGCATGGCTATTTGGGGATTCTCCCCGACCGCAAGTACGTACCTTGCTCGTTATTCACAGAAACCTCACGTGTTGATCATCAACACCGCGGCTTCCAGTTGCGGCAAACACAGCGCGCGACGTCGGCGCTCGCTTCATGACACTGACAATCTGGGGTCGCGAGGCTGCAGGTGGCCCATACGCAGCGATCGCCGCGCTCACCAACATCCCAGCCACGGTCCTCGCGTTCTTCTTTTATGACACTTTCCTTGGCTCTTCCTCCCGAAGTATGTTTACTGCGTTTCCATACCGAGCAGGCGAGAAGCTGATGTCCGTCCGATAGCCTTGACCCCAACCCACGTTGCTTTCCTCAAGGCCCGCAAGATGTACCACGAAGAGAATGGTCTTGTCCCAGCAGGTCATCTCTCGGCGCTTGAAGAACACAGAGATTCGACTTCTTCGAGGTCATTCGACGAGAAGCAGCCCATTCATACGACGATGGAAGTGAGCGCCAGTAACGTTTAGTCGTCGGACTTGGAAGATGCTGGTGAATGGAAATCCGGTAACCCCAAAGGACATTCTGCATCTTATTGGGAAACGATATGCAAACGGCATTATGTACAAACACATTTCTTGTTTCAAACTTGTAACACTACCCAGTCGTCGAAATCTCAGTGTGTCATTGGTTGTATTGGTTGCGAGTGTCCAAGAGAGGGAAAGTCCAAAAGACCGAGCGACCTTACAACTTTGGCGGCTCAGAAGATCGTGCGTTGGAGACTTGGACAACCCTATTTGGTCCGCGTTGTAGCTTCCAAGATGTCAGGGGATAGAAAGTGGACTTACAATTTCCCAGTGTTACCTCCAGAAAACAGCATTAGTAATGCCTTTGGCGCGTTCTCCAGCCCCTCGACGATATGGAATTTGCGTTTGATCGTGCCATCCGCTATTCCGGCGGATAGATCAGCGATTGCTTTGGGAAACTGCGAAGCATAATCAAAACTAGGCAATGTAAGTCGCACGGAACGAGATATGAGAAAAGAAGGAACCGTACACAATAAAACCCTGAATCTTGGCTCGCTGAGCGATAAGGTTTTGATAATTTTCAAGGCCACGAGGCGTTGGTGAATCTGAACGATGATCAAGTACAACTTCCCAAGAAAGCTAACACGGTCAACCTACTGTAGGCAGAGATGGCTCCTGGATCGACATTGTCAGAAAAACCTTGTGCTATAGTACACGGAAACTGCACGCACCGGACAACGCTATCCTCGCGTTCTGGTTCAAACGCTTCAACGCCAGATCTAAAATCTCCCCACCGACATTGTCAAAAAAGACGTCAAGGTACCCGACGGCGTTCTTAAACTCCTCCTCGAACGTGCTACGCTTATAGTTCAACGCCGCGTCAACGCCTAGCTCGTTCTCAAGCCAGGCACATTTGTCGTCACTCCCGGCAAGTGCCACGACTTTTGCACCGGCACGTTTTCCGAGCTGACAGACGAGGGATCCGACTGCGCCTGCAGCACCAGACACCAAGAGAGTTTCGCCTGCCTTGAGCTCTCCTACGTCATGGAGACCCTGTCGTGGTAATCATGGCGGATCACAACCTAACTGAGCAACACTGTTGCTGCCACTCACAAAGTAGGAAGTCATGCCTGAAAACGATAAATCGAATCAAGTAAACCACGTTGTCAAAGATAAGCCTTACCGGTTAATCCGAGGGTGTTCAAAAAGTCGAGTTCGGTGGTGCCTGGAGGGGGACTTTTAAAAAAGTCAATCACCAGCGGTGTGTAAGAGGGTCCTCGGGGATTCACGTTATCTTTTGCAGTGCCTTTTCCTTGAGAACGGCAAATTCGGTCCAACCTGAATGGCAGATCATGTGCATTCAAATCAGAAATGCACTCATAGAACTTGATGAAACGGTGCCATGCGTACCAAGTGCACCGGATACCACATCCCCTTTGGTGAGCCTACTTCCCTCCCCGGCTTCTACGACGATACCCAGGCCGAGGGCACGCATCACCTCGCCGATCTGAACAGGAGGGACGTAACTGCGCCTGTCCTTCAGCCACCCTCGCATAGCGGGGTCGAGGGAAATGTATGTGACTTGAACAACCACCTCTCCCGCATCCGCCTTCAGGACATCCTTTGAAGCAGTTTGTATCTCAAACGTGCTGGGGTGTATTTCTGCTTCAGGGCGTTCACGGAGAACGATACGAGTGAATGAGTTGGATGACATGACGTGAGACGGGGATATGTGCGAGTGACATCGGCGTATGGTCCTTATAAATGTTCTGCCTAGTTGCCGATGTCAACTGGCAGCACCTGCGATCCTTCGGACATGAGCTACCTTGCCCAGCTTGTGAATTAGCACTGGCAGCGGCTGTGAGCCATTTCCACTTAACCGGACGGACTCGTCTGAATCACAAGTTGAACTGACTAACCAACGCGGTCGGCAATGTATGTGGCAGGTTTCAGAGTTTGACAATCACGGGCCATAGAGCCAAAATTTTGGGTTATCCCTTCGCCTCTAATGACGGCCCGTAGAGTGACGTCTCCCAGACGCAAGCTTGATCAGCGCTCAGGCAAGGTCCCAGTTAATTGTCATTAGTGCTGACTCGGAATGTTGGTAAACATGATAACACATTACGGAACAACACCAAGAAAACAGCCGTACAGATGCGATAGATACAGGCCATGCATGAATAAGCGTCTGCTTGCATTCCAGGTTACCATCCAGGAGGCGTAAGTGAGCATATGTATAGAAATGTAGTGCATTGAACGGAAGAGAAAGTTCCAAGTTGTGATTATGATCGACGGATCGGGAGGGGTAGCAGGCCTATCAAGCCAATGATGAGGGCATATAAGCCAGATGCTGCATCCGGAATCGGTGAATGTTTAGGTAGTGCAGTACAGTAGAGATACCTCCGATGGTGCCCTTAAAGTATCCTAGACTTGACCATCTCCCAAGGGTGATGGAAAGGAGTGACCAGCCAGCGAGGGTGGCAGCGGTCAAAGTTGGGATTACGCGCGAAAGGATGCCAGACTTTCTCCATGAACGGTACTTTGAGAGAATCTGAGAAGACAACAGGGCGGTGACTGTGAGGACTCACGTTGGGCTCAACCCCTCGGAGCCAGTGAACAAGAAAAACATAGAGAAACAAGAGGACGACGAGCCCGCCAAGACATGATGCAAGCAATGCAACGATTCTATTCCAGGTCAATCAACGTAGGACTGTATGAGCAGGTGTCCTACCTTGACCAATCGCCTGGACTAGCATTGGGTGTGGAGAGCAAGCCAAAGAGGACCCAATGAGTGTTGAAGAAAAGTGTGATCACAGCGCCAGGAATGATGAACTTGAGCTGTCGCAGAGTGTGTCTGGAGAGTGCGTGCAGACGTGGGCTACTAGCCATGATCCTGACGGACGAGTGCCAGCGAGTTCTTGGTGACCACACAGAATCAGCTGAGACCGTAACCACCCGTCACCCGGTTATTGTGATCCAGATACTCGGTTTGTTCTTTGATACAGCCAGTTTCAGCTTGGAAAACTCTGCAGCGAGGCAGCGATGAGCCGACTACCATATCGAGGCTATTGGGTGGAAACAGTTGGCACAGCAAATTGCTCCATCCTTTGTATCAAGTGCAACAGACGTTTAATTAGTCGATGGCTCGTGGAAAACCGGCAAAAACCCTGCTACTCAAGGTTCCACGACATGGTGCTCAGCGTATAGGTTACAAGTTCAGCTTGTCGGTCGAAAATCTCGTCCGGAAAGAATACCCAGTCAAGTCTGCAAAGCAACGACCCCGCGTACGCCATCAACATAACAACGATCCACCAACAGGCGCTTTGGCACAATCGATTGTCAGTCCATCCCCTGATTACGCGAGGCACGGTACTAATCAGCGTTATTTCGACTGTAGGAAGCTGCCTCTGAGTGGAATTCCTTGTTGATCGGTGCTCGTGCGCACAGGGGCCCGCAATGGGACATGGGGACACAACAGTCAGCGGAACCATTCCAGTTTTCCCATACACAAGTATCCTGACGTTTGGTAGATTCCAAGTTGACTTTGGGTCAACTCTATACTACGACCCTACCCCGCTCCTTGAAGTCTTGAAACAACAACGTCCCCAAGAAGAGGACCACCTCCAAACTCCCGCACGTCCGGGTTCAATGCAACCTCCGGACTTCCGCCACGAGTCTCCTCGCATCGTTCGAAATCCTTCTGCCTCTGCAGTTCAACCCAATTACGCCTACGGGTCTCCTCGTCACCCACAGCAGCCTCACCAACCACCAGCATTCAATGTAATCCCTGCAAGCCATTTCTATGGCGACCCTCGCGCAGCCGGTGGAATGGGTAGCATGTCTCCAGACATTTGGAGACGCGCCGGGAGGGTTGGACCAGATGAAGGGTTTATAGCACTTCATCCCCATGGCCAGTGACAGAGTACCATAGATACCAATTTTTCTAGTGTTTCACATAGTTATACAGTACTGAGCTACAGGGTTCATCCGACTACGAATCACTTCGCGACTACAGATAACTTAGTTCAGAACAATGCAAAGCACTATTGTCCTCTTCCGATACATTCCCCTCTCATCCATGGTACCCGCCATTACGGTTTTACCACTAGGGAAATCCGAGGTCGTAGTTTCCTAGAGCGCTGGGATTCCTCGCCATCCGCACGTGACCGCAGACGCTTGCCTGGAGAAAGAGCACTCATTCGCGGTGACCGTTCTCCCCCTTCATGGCTTTCTGACTCTCGTGCTGACCCTCCTTCAGCCTCGTCGGCTTCCCGGGGCTCTCTTGAACCTTCGCTCCTGACTGTCCCCTCAGCCCTGGGCCCCTTCTCGCCTATTCGTTCAATACCAGGCATCTCGCTCGCCTCCTTCGCTGCCAAAGCAATTTCTGCCTCCGTTGGTCGGCGACACTTGGCCCTGCGAGGTTCCTTCATGGCATCTGCGAGCGGCATATTCAATAACCGATAACCTGGACAACCAGGCGCACACCGGTGGTGCTTTTTCGTCGACAGAACGTGGCGTGGTAGAGAAGGCTGCCTACGCGGCCACAAAAACGATCGAGAATCATTTCGACACGGAAGAGAGTTGCACGTGTGAATGCACATTTCGAAATCACTAGGATTGAAACGCAGCGGGTGATTGGTTCTTTGCGGTGCAGGGCTCACACGGATTGATAGATTGGCGGAAGCTTGCTGTGAAGGAGAAACCACCTAGCTTCCCGTGTGGGCAAACCGACAAGAGGTGTGTAGGAAAACGTTGTCCACTTACGTTTTGTTGCTCGTCCCGGCGCTCGTTATCTTCCGTTGATGGTTTCCTGATGAACTTGCTCGTCTCCATGAGACAGATATACCGAGCAATCAGACGGACAAGTAACACTTACACCACGATACGGAATTTTCAACATGATCATATCGTTACGTTTGTTGGCGTTTGTGTCTGTGTGCGGCTACAGCAGTGTGAGTCATGATTCTTTACTTCGTGGGTGGATGAATTGTTACCGTCGGAGACCGGGTGGAGAGCGTCGATATTGGTGTAGCTCGGTTTTGCACCTCGTTCTGCGGTTGGTCCTGGGGCTGCTTTTGCGCTCGGTCCTGCGTTTGGTTCTGTGCTTGATTCTGCGCTTGGTTTTGTTCGGAATCAAAGGAGGCAAGTTGCTCGGGTGATAACCGAGCTCGGAGGAGCGCAACCATGGCCTCAAGATCATGAACTCGTTCTACAGACTCTTGACAAGCAGTACGGTGTTGCTCCACGGCCGCCTAGTAAACACCACATGGGTATCGCAGCACATCTTAAAAAATATGGAAAAACAAACCGTCTGGTCTGCAAGTGCAGTGGTCAGCCTTTCGATTTCCGCGTCCAGAAGAGCCTTGCTTTGTTCTGCTGCCTTAGTCTGCGCACTGAGTTCATCCTGCTTTCGTTGTAACTCAGATACCCGGGCACGCGCTTGCTGACCATCCCGTTTCCATTCGCCTCCATACCTTTTCCACTCCTGTAGCAAGTGCTTGAGCCGATTTATCTCCTGGTTCGCGACGTCAAGTCTTTCGCGCGTGTTCTCGGTCCCAGTCTTGGATGAATTAGCTTGCGTCGATGTATCATCAGGTGTACGTTCTGGAGAAGGTTTATTGTTGGTATCTGCTTTGGCGGAAGTAAGGGTTGCTCGGAGCTGTTCGCTCTGAGCGTCCAACAGTCGTTGGATACGTTGTATTTCCTCCTGAAATATTCCTTCAGTGTGAGGCACATCTGCCGACAGTCGATGTGAGAGTCCCAAACTGCACCTCAGCTACTTCATGTTTCCTCCGTGAACCTTCCAACTCTTCTTCCTTTACCCGTAGTTCAGCAACGAGAACGCGGCACCTCTCGTAAAGATCCTCCGTCCGAGTCGCCGATGATGTCGATGATCCCTGATCTCTCTCGATTTCCGGCATCTCATTATCAACCTCGCCAGTTTCGTCGCTCTGCCCTCCTGTATCTAGGTTCTGTTCGACTTCTCCCTCCGAGTCACCCAAATCCGAAGGATGAACGTCGAGATGTGCACGAAATTTCGCAAAGGATGCCATGAGGGCATCGCACCCCACCGCCAACGACTTCCGTTCGTCGGCCCATTTCGCGGAGGACTGTGTGAGCTGGTGCCGCAAGTCAGCAACTACGTGTTCGAGTTCGAGGTTCTTTTGCAAAAGGTCGTTGAGATGGGGTCTCAGCCGTGTCGGTGGTGCCATGGTCTGCGAATGCCAGGGGTACCACAGGAGGAAGATGACGGCCTGGGGCCGCTAAAGTGGTTAGAATTCAACAGCTCAACTTGAAGTTTACCTCATGTCAAGTCGTCGATGCTCTCCACGTTCTAATGCCCTTTCACACGAGAAGTCAGGAATCTACCCATACCATCATTCGCTTATTAGCCAGCGTGTCACAACAAGTTTCGTGCAAGACTGGTGGCTGGAGTAGTCACTGGACCACGATAGCGCTAGCCTGAGTAGAATGACAACATCCGACACAGCGTAAGCTCCCGGCGCTACGGGTAGTGGCTTAGGGAGCCTCTTCTCAAATGGTTTGACTCTGATTCGCCTGACATTCGAGTCAGGTGCCAGGTCGGAAACTCGCTATCAATAGGACAGTGAGAACTTGAAGATTCTTGGACACATAAAGCGGCCCAGCATGGTGCACGATATGCTTTTATCTACCTCAACTTTTCTTACGATCATCAGCACGAACTAGCAATGTCGTCCACCAAGAGAGTCCCGTATGGTGAGTTGATGAATTTGTCGTTCACAATACATTCACATCTAGTGAACGTCAGTTAGGCTTGGGAACTCAGGTTTGAAGGTCTCAAAGATCATCCTTGGGACCATGCAGTACGGTGATAAGGGATGGCAGGAGTGGGTGTTGAGCGAGGAGGAGGCCGTTGAACATATAAAGGCAGCGTAAGTATCACGATCGATATCTTTAGGCGTCATGATGTCGAGCTTGGCGTCGCACAGTTACGAAGCTGGCATTCAGACGTTTGATACTGCTGATGTGAGTTTATCGGTCATGTCCTGCACCCATTCGTCTGAGCCACTCTAGACATACTCGAATGGGTACTCGGAAGTCATTCTCGGAAGGGCGATCAAGAGACTCAACCTGCCTCGCGATGAAATCGTTGTCATGACAAAGGTGAGCTACATTTGATAACCAAGTAGGGCCGTAATTCATGTCTCTGTAGGTGTACAATGTCGTTGGCCGCGAGTATAGCGTCAACCAAATCACCGGCAGAAGGGATCCTGATCAGAGTGGTTACGTGAACCAACATGGACTGAGTCGCAAACATATATTTGCAAGCGTGAAGAAGAGTCTGGAACGACTTCAGCTCGATCACATTGACCTCCTTCAATGTGAGTGGTTAGCAGGTGCAGGAATTTGTACTGATTCACAACCATCCAGGCCATAGATTCGACAACGAGACGCCCATTGAAGAGACTGTAAGCACGCCGCATGTACTTATGAGCTGTTCATCCCAATTCGAATCGACCCAGATGCAAGCCCTTCATGATGTCGTCAAAGCGGGTTACGTCCGTTACATCGGAATGAGTTCTTGCTGGGCATACCAGTGTAAGCGTTTCACCGCGTAATGTATCCGCATTTACACTCGGATTTTTAAGTTCAGGCGATGCAAAGTAAGGGCTAACAGACGCACGTGGATTCAACAGGGTTGCTCATAAACTTTGAAACAGACTACGCGATCACAAACAAGCTTACGCCTTTCATCTCGATGCAGAACCACTACAGCCTTCTATACCGTGAAGAAGAGCGGGAAATGTTCCCGACACTCGAGATGTTTGGTGTTGGCTCGATCCCATGGTCTCCGCTCGCTCGTGGTGCACTTACCAGACCGTTGGGCCAACAAACCAACCGAGGCCAAATGGATTGGTAACGTCATAGTCTCTAAGCTGAGAGGTCTCACTCCTGATTTACGCCAGGTTCATTGAGAATTATGCAACTGCTTCGTCATACGAAACGATTATCAACCGGTCTGTTCTTTGTAAGCTCTGTAACATCGTGTGTTAACTCGGATCATGCAGAGTGGAAGAGGTAGCCACAAGGAAGGGTGTGAGCATGGCGCAAGTTGCGATCGCATGGATCCTCACCAAAGACGGTTAGTTCCCGTTTCTGCATGTTTCATTTTACCTGTTTAGCTGGGGCATTGCAGGCGTTACCGCTCCCATTGTTGGTACCACTAGTTTGGCTAACCTCCATGACATCATTGGTGTGTTTTCCACTGACTAGAAGCACGAATTCCATGAGCTGATGACTAACTGAAGCGGGTGTCGACGCGACGCTGTCGGCAGAAGAAATACAATATTTGGAGGAGCCGTATAAACCAATGCCTGTGTTGGGTCATACATAGCAAACGAAATCTTTATCTTGCCTACACGCCAAGAACCCGAACACGGGTACATTTTGTACTTTGTAGCCTCGATATCTCTTCATTACATAATCAAGCTCCTCGTACTGCAGCGACGAGGTTGATGAGATTGCAGTGACTGAGACCCCTTGTGGAGGCGCGTTCACCTCGCGGACGAGATACTGACACGTTCCAGGTGATACAGGACACAGCTCTTCCTTCCCGTCTGCAGTGATCCTGTGTCTTTTCGCAACATGATTACGCGTTCACCCGTCAAACCAGCCAGACCTCTAGGCTCGGGGGTTCCTCAGGCAAGACGCGCCCCGACACCGCTCCGTTCTACCGTCGCGACTGCGACTACGTCGATGCTCACATCCTCAACCGCCACTGGCTCGACCGCCACTCCTCACGAAGCCATGGTCGCGTCGCAACTCGCGCACATCAACGACCTCGTCCAACAAAACCGCTCCCTCGAGCAGACAATCAAAAAGCTCAACGAGGATCTCTCCAAGTCCGTCGCGGATAGCATCGCGCTCAACGCCGAGCGCAAGTCCTGGGAGGGAGACCGCAAGACATGGATGGGTGAACACCAGAAGTGGATGAACGAGAGGAAGGCTTGGGCTGAGGGATGTGACACGATGCAGGCATGCCATCGGATACAACAGTACCGCGGCGCGTGTGCTTTGCATGACGAGCGTGTTGCTGTGCTCAAAATACAGGAGGCCGCGAGAAAGGAGCAACTCAAGAGGTTCCAAAGGGATTACAAGATTACAATGTTCCAGGCGCGGGAGGCCGAGCTCGAAGCACAGGTCGATCATTTGGAGGAGCTCCGAGACGAAGCGACGGAAGTGAGAGCTTACTGCGAGAAGTCTACACAAGAGCTAAAGGCGCGGTCTGCAGTCCTCGCTGACGAAGTAAAATCGAAAATGGCAGAAATAAAAGCTGCTCACAGACAGCGTGAACAAATCGAGGTGCGTTCGTCACTAGAGCTCCTTTTAAACGTTGTCACGAAACTCCCACCATATATCAAGGATGAGTTCCGGCACCTTCGAGAAGCTCATGCAGATGCAACGGCAACGTCTACCGCGACCTCCTCCAAGCTTACTCGTCTCACCACAGAACGTGATGCTCTGGAGGCTCAAGTAACCTCCCTCAAGCGTTCTCTCGAGCTCGCTCAGGATGAAACTACCCAACTTCGCTCGCAGCTCGCTAATTGGCAAAACTTGAAGAAGGGAGAGGATGCTGACGCCGAAGAAACAAGAAAGAGGAAAACCAAACTTGAGCAAGAACTCGAAGAGGCGAGTAAACGTATCAGCGAGTTGGAGACGCGCGCTGGAGAAACTGAGGCGCTCGAAGCGAAGCTTCAGAAGCAGGTTTCTCGAGTTGACACGCTCAAGCAATATCTCGGGGAGTGGAAGGTAGGACAGTGATGGAAATTCCACAAAGCTCGTCTGAGTAATCATCTCAACACAGGTGGAAGCTGAGGGACAAACGGCGGCCCGCGAGACAGCTGAGACCCAGTTGGCTAATGCACAGGTACAGATCACTGCCTTGAAGCAGAAGATCGACGACCTTGAAGCGCAGTTATCCGCTACCTCCAAGCCCAAGGTAGAATTCATGTGTCTGTTCATTTTATTCATTCCTTTGCTCATACGTGTTCAATAATATCAGTCATCGATTAAGAAAGCACCACCCCCACCTGAACCGGCACAGTCAGACGAGGAGCTGGAGAAATCACTTTGTTCGCCTTCTACGTCCACCCTGCCAGTTAAAGCCCAAGACAAGCCCAGCAAACCGGCGTCTACATCTAAACCTTCTTCTAGTAAGCCTGCTGACGCTCCCGCCAAACCGCGGCCAAAGCCACGCCCTGTGAAGCAACCTGATCCTATTCCCGAACTTCAGGATAGTGAAGTCGAGATCACCGACGTTCGACCTGCTCCATCGGCTGCCCCTGAGCGAAGTACGAAAGCAAAGGGTAAACAAAAGGCGGCGCAAGATGATGGCGGCGGGAGTGATACTGGAATGGCGGAGGCACGGAAGCACAAGAAGAAAGGTAAAACAAAGGATTCAGAAAAAGATATAGCAACAACGGAAGTGACAAAGGCAAAAGTCGCGAAGTCGAAGAAAACCTCTCCGAGTGACGACGCCGACGAAGCGCGTCCAAAGACCAAGACGAAGACGAAGGTGAACGCAAAGAAACGTACTTCGCCGGATCCTCCCAAAAAATCCAAGACCAAATCGCAAACCAAGGACGATTCAGACAACGCTCCGGTGGAGACAGAAGATGCAGGCCCAAAGAAGAAAAAGCGGAAGATAAATCTACATCTATTTGATGGTTCTCAACCCAACACATTCGA
Organism: Boletus aff. mottiae; assembly: GCA_038093895.1. NCBI lineage: Eukaryota > Fungi > Basidiomycota > Agaricomycetes > Boletales > Boletaceae > Boletus > Boletus aff. mottiae. The sequence goes on along the minus strand of JBBPTD010000400.1, from coordinate 8,252 downwards.
CTGGAATTTGCTGGCACAGGTACCCTGCTCTTGTCCAACATGGAATGGTTACTAACACCATGCCATACTAGACTGAGGAAGGGTTGGGTATACCAAGACAACTCTCGCCCATGAAGGAGACGAATGTTGTTCCCCGGCGATTAGGAAGAGCGAGTAAAGGGTAAATGTTACCGATATGCAGGTTGTAGATTTAGGTGATATCTTGCACAGTCGATATGTTTGAAACGTCAGTAGTAGTATGTCCTTCCTAGTACTATGCAGTATGATACATGTTGCCATATCATGAAACTCTTCTCAACGTGAGTATTCGTGATCAGAGCGATTAAAATGGCCTTTTTGCTATAGGCCGACCTACGCTGCTACGCAGTGTCACAGTCCCCGTGTGCCATCGATATGCGTTCTGCATACCCAGCAACAAAGGCGTGTGGGGCGGCCAAGTAAACGGTTGAGAGAAAAAAGTTGAACCAGCCTGAGCCGACCAAGTACTAATCGGAGTTTGAAATCTTCCTTACAGACTTTGGACACGAACGAACATGTGCACAACCAATATATCATGGTTTGACCGCCTGAGGCTTCGCTTCGTCGGTCCTGCGTTGCCTCAAATGCGACTGGGCCCAGACAACTCCCAAAATCCGGCGATGGTCAGTCTGGTGCTTAGAGGGTCGTTTGATTCAACTCGTAAACACATAGGACACCAGATCCAATTCTTCACGTGGGACGCCCAACATCCAGACATGAGTTGGTGGAAGCATTTCGAAACCGAGCTGCCTCGTCTCGTGGAGCTCGGGTTCACACAAGCCTGGCTACCCCCGCCAAACAAGGGGATGAATGGCAAGGTCATGATTTCCTTGCGCTAGACTTGCCCATTCCTAACGGTGTAACAGCAAGCCCAAGGATATGATGCGTATGACTTGGTACGTTTGTCGCCAACGTATAGTTGTGACCCGCTTCATCTGTTCGATTTGCTTCCCCAGTGGGACCTAGGAGAGTTTGACCAAAAAAGGACCATTCCAACCAGGTGGGGTACTCGGGAGGAACTTTCACAAGCTTGCTCTGCAGCTCGTCAAGACAATGTCGGCGTCATCATAGATGCTGTACTCAATGTAAATTTTCCTGGCTTCGGTGTGGAACCGGTTCTTACTTTCAAACACACCAGCACAAACTTGGTGCCGATAGGCCAGAAACGTTTTCCGCCGTGCGTGTGGATCCAAAGAACCGGGTCCGTGATCTAGAACGGGAGCGTGAAATTAGAGTACGTAGATTGCTTCCCTTGTTAGTATCTCTCTTAGCTCTGGGGTAGGGTTGGACAGCGTTCGACTTCCCTGGACGACAAGGCAAGGTGAGCAGCGTCAATCCATTAAATCGAAACTTGCTGACTTATGGCAGTATAGTGAAATGAGGTGGACCCATGAGCACTTTACGGGTGAGTCTCTCCACGAAGGTTCTGTTTTGACTCCCTCAGCCATAGCAGGACTTGACTGGGACGATCTAACTCAGACCAATGGAATCTATCGCATATCGAGCAAAAAATGGTCAACCCGGGTGGACACTGAGCTAGGGAACTATGATTATCTTCTTGGAATCGATGTGCGTATGTGAATGGGACCTCACGAACGCCCTTTGAACACCGGCTTTTGTGAATAACATTCAGATCGATCATCGGCATCCTGCGGTGCGCGACGACCTACATGCATGGGGTTCGTGGATTCTCGGCGTGAGTAATTGCAGTTGACAATCTGCGCCTATCTTTACGTTGCCTGCTAGGTTATGAGCGGAAGTGGCTTTAGGTTGGACGCTATCAAACACATAGATCGAAATTTCCTCCTCGAGTTTGTGAGCGTACAATGCATGTCTGATGGTTTCACACTCTCACCGGCTCTGTTCACTCCAGATTCAAAGGGCTCGTGGTGCGCCAAACAGGGAGAGGTTGTTTGTCGTAGCAGAATATTGGACCGCGAAGTTAGTATTGTTTCCTCCAGCATACGGTCTGATCATATCATAATGGAAAACAGTGTGCAGAAGCTATTACCTAGCATTCGAGCATTTCGAGGACAGGTGCAGCACCTGCCAAGCTCACCTCATCGGGGAAGGCTAAGACACAACAACAGGCAGCCTTTTTTGATGTTCCACTCCACGAGAACTTTCACCAAGCCAGCAAGTCAGGCTCATCCTATGACCTTCGACGGATTCTGGACAATTCCCTTGTCGCGATTAGGCCAGGGGATGCTGTTACGTTTGTGGATAATCATGAGTGAGTGATGTCTCTCTTGACTGCATGATTGCACCTATGCCAATTGATCTCTAGCACTGTAAGCAGTGGCACATCTTTGTATTTAAACATTCACTAAAGGGGTGATGCAGCAAATCGGTCAATCCTTGGAAAGCTGGGTTCGTCCTTTGACGTTTTAGAACGTTTCCGGTTGCCTAACTGACGGTTTTTTAGGTGGGCACAAACTTCAAAGTTCAGGCGTACGCCCTCATCTTGTTACGTTGCGATGGATTTCCGTGAGCGTTACTCGTCGAAACGCCAAGTACTTGATCTAGCTTCTGACGACATTTCTCTCCAGCTGTGTCTTTTACGGAGACCTATACCCCAATCAAGAATGTTTCGATGAAGCGACCTCGGACAAGATTGGACGGTTGCTTACAGCCCGGAAAATGTTCGCATATGGGTCATTAAAGGACTACTTTCTTTATCGGAACTGCATCGGGTTCGTCCGAATGGGTGACTCTGAACATGCAGGATGTGTCGTGGTAATGAGCAACGAATCGCCTGCTCTTGGGTGCGTTTTAACCACGTTCAGCGGAGATGTTGTCCGCTGATGACATTGGCCCAGACGGAAGCATGATAGGGAAATGACTTCACCAATTATTCGAATGAATGTGGGCCCAGTCCGTCTCTTCCGATTGTGTGGCTGCGTCCAGAGTCTAACCCTGTCTGTGCATGACAGTGTGGCAGAAGCGCCGTGTTTCGCGGCTTCCTCGACACTTCACGTCGTGTGGCAGTGGATAGCAAAGGGTGGGGGGATTTTTATTGCTCGCCCAATGCAGTCGAGGTGTGGATCAGAGACGCAGCCGTGCCTCAAGAGTAGCACATAAGCTGTAACAACTGGCAAGTCTCCGCTCGACGAGTATTTCACCGCAGGCAACCTCCTGTCTTGTTATCTCGTACATGGACCAATTACAACAGGGAACTATCAACGAGCACAGGTCCAATTTCTTGCACGCCGTTCTTGGGTTTCTTCGGCATGAGTGAGATCCATCTCTTCTCCTTGATCTCTGGTCCTCTATTGCCGAGATACCTCGCGCTTTCGAACTGCCAGTCATCGTAACCACGTACCCAGTGCCCCAGGCCATCATAATATTCCTTCACCTGTGAATTCAGGGGTTCATCCCACTCAGGAAGCTCTGTCATGGCAACGTGAAACTTTTGCTCCAGTTTAGTGTGGAAGTCTTGTGCCCAGAGCATTGCACCATTCACATCTGTACCGAGCTCATTCATCACGATCGTTACGATGTTGTGGCTATCATCTCCACGGGATTGTTCGACATTGTAGGATGCGATGTCCTTTAAGAGATCATGTGAGTCTCGTGCACAATGCTCTTCAATCACTGATATTACTGACATTGTCAATACCAACCATGTCGACGGATGCCATTGCCATCTCTTGAATCGCCGGGTGCGATATAATCTCATCAGGGATATCGAGACCCAGTTCTAACAGCGCAAACGCAGGTTTCATCGCAAGTGTGCCGCGTCGGATGTCGATATAACTCTTAATATCACGGATGTGATCTTCACTTCTGTCGATGGCTTGCTGCAAGACAGCCTCAAGATATTCATCAAAGGTCGTGATGAACTCCTTCTGAGACCGCTTGCTCGCGTTCTGTATCGCAAGTTCCCAGAATCTGTAGTTGAATAGATGGCATTCCATGAATTCCCGAGGGGATTGGTAAGGCACTTACTGACGAGCCATTTCCCCGCCGATCCATTCTCCTTTTGGTCGTGGCTTATGCGGGTTGCGGAGAGCGTCCATTATAACTTCCTTCTGCTTTCGGACCTCGGAGGGCTCGGACGCATCTGAATACTCATCGATGAAGAAGGTTAGGTTCATGAAATCGCAACAGGCTCTAAAGTGTTCTGATTGAATGGTTCAGAAACATCCATTAATGAGCTCGCGACGATTTACCTTTCGTCGCTATTGGATAAGTCAAGCTGGCAAGGTGACCTATCAAACAAGGTTAGTGCGTATGTCAGGATAGGAAGGCGAGATGCCTTACTGTGATTACAGCAATTGAAGGCATGCTGGGCTTTGGGACTGAAGGCGCCGAAGCTCTCCATCCAAGCAGCAGATGCCTTCGTCACCTCGGCATGGTGCGGATTGATACGACGAGGCCACGGCCATCTTGCGAGCGTATTGGGGATGAAGACCCTAGGACCATGTTCATTGCTATCTTCAAGTTTCTCAAACTTGAAGGCGGAAACTTTCTGTGCAACGAGGCTATTGACGACGCATTTGTGCCTCTTAGTGATTAGGCTAGAGGCAGCGTGTGAGGTGATCAAGCCTATGGATGCACCGAACGAGCGAAGGGTGTAAGTCTTCATGCTGGTGAGGCAGAAAATATTTCTACCTGAGTTGGAGTCGTCGGACTGTGGCGCTTAGCATCTTGGACAGATCCACCGGGTAACAATGTCACTACCCGTCCGCGTCATCTTTCTCCTCCTTTCTCGGTCACCGCACATCCTGAATATAATCTTTGTCGATGTTTCTTGCAATGTAATCTTCTCTTCTTGCGGACGTTGAAAATTTTATTTATTTAGTTCGTCAAGACTGAGGTATGTAACTGTTTACTTGCCGTATGAGTGATGTCATTAATCTACCTACTACTAGTCCGTTCTGTCTTAGTTCTACACTACCTGGTGTACTTGGTGTGCTTATTATATCCAGGCGATTGACAGGGGTCTCGCACAGAAACGGGCCGACCTGTGGGATGGCGCAACTCTCACAGCTAAACCCCAGGTCTTTCCAGCGGCTGATGATGAGCGTCCAAGCCTCGCCAAAATAATCTTCGTAGCACAACCCACATATTCCCAAATACATAAAGCTAGTGAGTAACTATGATGCAACTCTCTCACCGACTAAGTCAAATCCAACTACTTCCCCGCCCCTTGCTGGTTTGTTCCGACAGCGCGACGCTGGGATGTAGTTGTGATGAAAGTTGTAATGGTTATTATTACAGTATACCAGGAATTGACCTCCAGCCCAAGACACCGTCGTGTTTTAGGATCATGAATTCGTAAACGTTGAGAGAAAACACGGCTACCTCGCTACGTTATATACAGTGGTATCACCTGGCATGGCTCGTTTACTGTTAAATACGCTACCCATGAAACGCTCGCCACTCAGCTCGTACCCAGAGAATCCAAGTCATCCTGATCCTTTCCCCAAGATAATTCCTACTCAAACGCGTCTCTGGCGAGAGACCATGTAAACCGTACAGAAGCTCATTCCAGTCGAAAGTACCGCCCACAGGCTGCCTCAGGTCCACCTACACATCCTTCGTTGTCTCAACCTCCCTCGGTATCTCTTCAATGTCTTCCGAGGATCTGTCCTGCCCAGCAGCTGCAAATTCCATCGTCATCCCGGAAACCGACAGGCCGAACGCGGTGTCGATTCCTTCAGACTTTTGAATATTGCGCGCATACATCTCCCGCATGCTCAAGATGAAACGAGGGGTGAGTGTGTAAATGGGCACATATTCCAATGCGACCAACAGCAGCAGCTGCCATCCTCCTGTTGGGGCCTTTCCAAAGAGGTACAACACGTTGACGATGTTGAATAGAACGATGCTATGGTATAGGGTTACCGTTAGCTCAGTGATGGGTTTGTTTGCGGGCTTGAATGGCAGCGCGGATGGGAAGGAGGAGACTAGGACGTACGCAAGGAAGGATAGCATGCCCTGTCTGACAAGCAGAGCCATATATTGATTGATTTGCCATGCCTTTGTGGTACGGTACATTTGAAGTGATTGTCTCGCTACCTGGACAATGCCAAGTAGGCATAATGTTCCACCTTGCGTGATCTGCATAATGATAGCCACGTTTGTCCACGTGGGCACAGTAGATGCGAGTGTGCAAAATGAATAATCCAGTATCTGAATAACTCCCGCTGTACGATAGTCAACAAACGGGGGTGGTGATACAATTGGTTAGTGAAGTACCTGGCAGGTTCTTCGGAATGCTGTTGACAATAACATCGAGGATGGTACCAATGATTACCACGAAATACAGCGCCAGGAGACTGCCAATGATGACCCTCGATCGATTATACATTGCCCATATGCGGAGAATCATAACAACTACAGTCACCGTCAGAGTTTATGCTTTCTGAGACAAAGTTACCCAGCAACTCACACTCGGCTGCCGCATAGAAGAGAAGGAATGTCCATGCATTGATGATACCAATTATTTGACCTTAAAAGCATCCGTGAAGAGAGTAGACAAAAAAGTTTGGTTTGTGTACTCACATCTATTCAACAGATATTAGTCGCGTGGGGAAGCCTTGTCAATAAGGGTAGGTCAAATACGTACGTCTATGGGCACACATTCAGTATTCCTGTTGGTCACCGGCAGAGGAAAGTCACCTTTGCAGGGCCAGGTATGAGGGTAGTTCCCACTTGGGGCGGGGTCACATTTTAACTAATTTTACATTTAAATACAGACATACGGAGGGCAGAGACCCTAATGAACCATCTCTAGTTAGTATCCAGCTTATGTGTAACAACAATTATGGACTTACACGAGATTGAAAAGACCGAGATATCGAACCTGTAACAATGATTAGTTTGGTGGAGGCCGTGGCAATGCCATGGTAAATCCGACTTGGATACACACAGGAATATATAGCGTTGACACCCATGTCCAGGGTTTGCTCTATTGTATTATCAGAAACATGTCACCTTGAAAATGGAGGTTGTCGAGTCTGCTAACCCAAACGTGTTCTATCTACACGGTATATCAGGGTGGCATACTTAACACATGGTTGTGGCGTGCATGTGGCGTCATACCTCACTTGAGAATGTAAGGACTGACAATGTTAGTACGTCGTATTGGAACAGAACCTATCCCTCACCATAATCGTATCCGACGGCAGCAACGAGAGCAACTGCAATATTATAGGCTTGTGTATTGGTCTCTCATAAGTGAGTATGAGCATACCAGACAGGTAATTACTCTGCAGAATGGCAGCCACCGCAGACTGTAGCGCATCGGAAGACATGGCGTTTTGAAGGATGTGTACCAGTTACAAAGCAATCGCGAGGTTGGTAGACAGGGATAAGAAGATTCCGCCTATGCAAAGATGAGGCTCGTATTTATAAGTCGGGAGGCCGCCGATTCATTTTACAAGTGGAGTTACTTACTATCACGTACGGTGACTTCGTCTGTCGCCTTGATTCGTCACTTTCCGAAAAGACACGATCCTACGATCACTTTCGGGGTCCACACTCCTTCGTACATCTATGATCAATTCTAATGCTTTCCGAGCTCGAACGAGCAAATTCGGAGCAGAAATGAGCGAGATAGCAAAAGGTGGGTTGTCACGCTGAATCGTCACTCTGGTGTCACATGCCGAAATGGTGCCGCAGCTGACTCTGAAGTTTATTCAACCTGCCGGGCAGATGCCGAGCCATTGCAAGTCCTCACCAGGCTGGGGCGGCTTGTATGTACACTCTTAGTCCATACATGGAGATTTCACACTACATGGTTGCGCATCCTCTAATTTGCTTACTACTTAGTAGTAATAAAGCGCGCTGACCGTCGGAGTCTGAATACTTCAAGTGTGACACCCTGTGACTATCCATGACGAACCTGACGAAGTTACCAGTACACTTGCATAGCAATAGAAGCAGGGATTATGTATGATATTCCGTCATAATCGGCGCTGATGCGCGCGGTGACCATGAGGAACGCCACATAACAGCTTTTCAATCACGTCCATCCCCAACTCCTAGCGTGACTGTTGGCGGGGCTCTCGCTTGGGCTTGTATGTGACTGCGGTTTGTGGCCATCGTCCTCCTTCTTTTCATTAGAATGCACTTTGTGTCCGAAACGTTGCAACTGCACAGGCACGAGTTTCACAATATATCATGACCCTTGAGTCGGATTGATCTTCTGATCTTTCCATGGCAGTGCATGATTAATTGATTATCAGGGCATCAGGGCAAAGAAATCCCACAAAGCTCTCGAGTGT
>JBBPTD010000399.1:0-28339 GCA_038093895.1 Boletus aff. mottiae | reverse complement strand
TGAGCAACGGCAAAGCCTGGGTGCGACGCAACGAGCCGAATGGTTGCATCCGATCCAGTTATGTCGAGGAAGGAAGGATCAAAAACTTGAATGACAGGCGGGGTTGTGTGTGTCGGGTTAAAGCCCATGAGAAAGTTGTTCGTACGCCATTCAGTGTAGTTGGCACCCAAGACATTGTATTTGAGCGGGTCGACGTACTGTTTTTTTGTCAATCGTCAGCCCACGCGAACCTCGGTGAAAAACGTACCACAGCACCAGGGGGCAGGGTGAGATCCGGGGTGTCAGCCGCGCTCGTCTTCGACACTACTGAGATAGTGATTGCCAACAGAGCAAGGTGAACGCGACCATGGCCGGGTATAGTGTTGAGAACGGAACTTGCTTCCTGTTTGAAACGCTGTCGTAGTCGCTTCGGTGCAAAGGTGGAAACGAATTCAGACCCACGCTGGCCCAGTGAAGACGCTCATTTCCGAGTCATGCAAGGATGTCAATCATGCCGCTCGGAATAGCAGATCGAATGAGCACTCAGCGCATGATGGCCTTCGCGGAGACTATCAAACAAGAAGCAAGTACTCGCTATTAGCAACCCGTTGGTAGTTTCTGATTTGGGAACGGAGTCGTAACGCCCAGTGGTGTAGGTCCAGCACTGGTATTTCAAAGCTCCCATTCTTTATGAAGAATGTACGGTGGGACACACGCCTTGAGGATGAGCAAGCGAAACCCACCTACGCCGTTCATATTGCGAACAAACCAGCATTGCATATTCTCAAACAGGCAAAAAGAGACGTTTCAGACGTTGTTTATCAAAGGGGTCAAATAGCCATTAGACACCCCACTATGTCGAACATATACCTGTTCAGAGTTTGACTATGCAAAGGGACGCAAAACATCCGACCTTGTCCACAGCAAAAGAACAAGAAAGAACCGTGTCCCAAGCAACGCATGCGAGGCTAGCGGCTTGTCCAAGATTCAACTAATCTGCACTCAAGTCGATACCCTGAGCCTTGACATTGGCCAGATATATCCTTTCTTCATCTAAAATGAGGAGCCCGGAATTTGTAAAGATCAGCTCGGTGGTCGTACTGTTGATGAAGAATTTTCCAATCAGCGTGCCCCCAGAGTTCCATACGTGTATTCCGTCCCCGAATACACGTTTTTGTTGATGTCAAGTGGGATGCCGGCTGGGATACCAGAGTCGCTATAGGCAAAGACCCGACGGTTCGCGAACGATTGCGTCACTGGATTTACGTCATACTGGTAGCTGTTACAGCGCGCAGTAAACATGGCCAGGAATAACGAATCCAACATTTCAATGGGACTTACATTGTAGCGGGACGCGTCTGATTGAATCCCAACTTCAAGCCACCGGCTGCACCCGTGTTGGTCCTGATGATCCATTCGTAAGCCCTCGCAGCAGCCCAAGTTGAGAGACCAAATTACAACTTACACGAAAGCAGTTTTGAGGTCTGGGGTAAAGGCAATCCCATTGGGGTTTACAAATTGGTCCGCGACAACTTGAACTTGACCATTCGATGGATTAAAGCGATAGACCTGTGAAGGCAACATCGGTTCGGGACGGAATCCAAGCAACCAGCCGTATCTGTTTTGAATCAGTCAACCTCGTTATCTTAGCATAGAAAAAAAAAAGTACGTGGGGTCGGTGAAAAACACGATATCAGTACCAGGAAGGATTTTGATATCGTTGAGTGAATTGAACTGCCTTCCATAAAAGGTATCCAGCAGGACAGTAGTGTTGAATGGTGGGTCGGGGTTCACGAAGACAACAGAAGGAGGTAGGAGGGCCCGTCCCGACGTCACAAAGAGAAGATTTCCCTTGTATGGTCCATTGACCATCTGTACAGTGTCAGAGAGGTTTAACTGGATAACTGTCAGAGATCCGGTCTTAATACGTATTGTAAGTCCCACTCACGGTTTTGATCTGTACGTCGACTCCGCCCGAGGCAGAAGCAAGTGCATTGTCGACTGCTGTCATGTTAAGCATCGAGACGACGCTATTATTGTACCAGCCACTATATCCAAGGGGACCACCACCATTGCTAAAGAAGCAAATGTTGAGGTCCGGCACATAGATCGGTGCTTCGTGAGCAACGGAAAAGCCTGGGTGCGATGCGACAAGCCGAATGGTCGCATTTGGTCCTGTTACATTGAGGAAGGAGGGATCAAAGACTTGTATAAATGGTGGGGTCGTGTTCGTGGGATTGAAACCAACAAGAGAGTTGTTCGTACGCCATTGAGTGTAGTTTGCACCCACAACATTATAACCAACTGGGTTAGAGCCAAGAGACAACGCGGACGTATTGACGGCATCGGGATGTGACGAGAACCCTAGAAACAGGTAGAAGAACCAGCGAAACCCGTTAGAGCATCAGCACGAACGTTTTGAGTATAGGGAGGAAGAAACCCTATCTAAGGGGACTCCAGACGAGCTGGACGAGCCGGGCGGCAAAGTCGCTGTACCAGGCGGTGCCCAGAGCGCCCAGTAACATGCTTAAGGCGATAGGAACATGCGCGGCGACGGCACGAACACCTCACGTCGAGTTAGAGGCCCAGGGGGTCATCTTGACCTGAAGGATGAGTCGAGAGTCGTCGGGGCCGATCGGGACCACCAAAGGATTGTAGAATGTGCCAGATATGGTGGGATATGTCCCGGGAGCGGCGGGAACGCGCTCGCCGTCAAAACGGACACGCAAACTCGAAATAGAGGGCCAGGAGACCAGGTGGAGGTGCAGGGGGCGAACAGAGACGTCGCGCACGAACCGGAGCGCCAGAGCGATAGAGACGGCATCCACATAAGTTGAAAATGAAGGTGGAACGAATGGCTTAACGAGCGCCGCAAGTTGAAACGACTCGAAACGACCTCGCTAGCTAGGTAGTATCAGGCGAGTCAGAACGGTCAGCGCCAAACCATCGTGACGCATCATCCGAGGTCGTGTAGTATTTGTATCACGTTTTTTAGTAACCTTATTGGGAGTCGACAAAACATCAAATCCGGCTGCTGGTCAAACCTGAAACTAAATTCAAGTGTGTCCCCGCGTTTCGTTTGACATTTAGGTTGGTGCTAAATATTGTTGCAGCCGTTGTAACAATACTGTAACTATCTGCCGAAGGTAGTAACCCTGGTAAATCATCTGGAAGAGATTTATGCGAAGCAGACTCCCACTATCAAGATCCGTCGATCACAACGGAGGTAACATATGAGACACTGTCAGAGCGTATCTAACACTGTGTCAACCAGCTCCGCCTATTCTATCGTACACACGACTGTCGGAGACGTTCGAACTTCGGACTATCATTTGTGTTTCAGACTCATCCGACCTCTACTAAAACCGTGAGGCCGTGCGAGGCTTTCAGTGCCAAACTCACCGAGACTCTATCTTTACTCTTGCCATGCACTTGAATCGTGCTCTAATCTCCAGTTTCTTGTCCGTTTCTGCGGTTCTCGCAGGAGATTTGGCTGGTGCTTTCCAAGTGAGTGCGTTTCTTCTGGACCGTGTGATGTTTGGTCTCATCTTACCTGGGACCCAACAGGATGAGTCCACCCGGTGGCGCATGCCAGTGACTTCTGCTAAGGGCACGTTCACCGTTCCCTTGCCTGAGGGTGCAGTTGGCTCAGGTTTCCATATCGGAATCGGTCTCGATGGCCGTCACTGTCCATCTGCCTGTCTTATGGCCGGAATCCATGTATCCATAACCGAAGATGGAATTCGTACCGGAGGTAAGTTAACATTAAACCCATGCATCAATTATAACTTCTCATTCTTTTGTGTATAGCTTGGCACCAGTTCTGTCCCCACGTCGCCTTGTACCATAAAGACCCTTACTCATTCATAATCTACCCCGGCCATACAATCACTATCACTGTCGAGAGCACTTCTTCCGTAACTGGTCACTTCTCAATCAAAAATCTCACTACTGGCGAGAGCTGGTCTGACAAATTCCAAAAAAATCCTGACACCAATCGGCTCTGCCTGAAGAATGCATTCTGGGCCGTTGCAATTATCCAAAATGGTGGTCTCACGCCCCTTCCCAACTTCAACGAAGTGAGATTTACGGATATCTGGTCTAAACATGGATCCACAGAAGAGCAGCCTGCGAGTGGATCCCTTAAGCCTGTTTCCATTGGAGACATGACAGTTGTTGATATTCATCCATCACTGTCAGATATCATCGTCAAATATAGGGGATCATCTGGAAAAAAAGATATTACTACATAGTACTACATAGTGTGTATAGTCCTGGGTGACTGTAGTCTTTCCCCCTCAATAGAGTGCTATGTAGTGGCTGTATTCCTTAGAGATTTCTATGTAGTGACCTGTAGCAAGCTGTAGTCATTGGCAAGTAGTACTACAGTGAACAATATAGCACTACATAGAGTACTGCTACATGTGCCTCATTCTGAATCCACCCATTCAGGAACCAATTGACTGGATCTATGCAGCCATGCCACTGGCTATACTCCCCTGCTTGTGCACTGCCAATGATTGCTAACAAAGCATGCATGTTGCACTGCATCATCAGCACTGCCAAGGATGTGCTTGATGTGGTGGATGCAATACCGTCTGCTTTGCAGCGTGGCAGGTATCATGATGTTTTCCAGATGACTGTTCACTGAATGTGTGATAGGATCAACCAAGGACAATGAGATGAGGTGTCGAACACGGACATACTGATGTTTTGTTGGTACCATATCATGTTGCCTGGTTCGAGGCCAGTTTTGTTGATCTTGAACCACTCAGCATGGGTGGGGTCGTACTGGTCGACCATCGTGTTGACACATGGTGTCATGTATGTCATGATAAAACCAATGTCATGTGGCCACTGTACACACATTCAGACATGGCAAGAGACCGACATGAACCAAGGAAAAAACAGACATGCATGTGTGTCCCATCACTGTCCAACCACAAAAATTGAAGCTGACTACCTGGGTTCGTGTTTGCAACGAGAGGATTCGACGCATTCTTGACAGGTGCAATATTGTTGATCTGGTGGATGATAGATGGTGTTGGTTCTGTGTTGGGTACATTTCCAGCGAGAAATGGAAACAATGTCAGGGTGGCAAGACTGTTGAAATCTGGGTATTCACTTTCTGCTCTTCTATTCCATAACCCAGATTCTAGACCTGATTACATCAATGGTCCAGACCTTCGTTCAATAGGTCTGAGTACACTATCACATATTACTCATCATGTGACATCATAGATAACTGCCATTATTGCTATTGGCTATAGATAGGACTCTTATCATTCGTGATACAATATGACTCATTCCTATCTCTTATCTTTACCTACCCTAGAGTAGAGACATACAGGTACAAACAATACCTGAATACTATATAGAGGAGAGCTCACTCTGTATCGCTCTCCTCAGTTCTTATACTCTCTCTTATACAAGCATCTCCTCTTTGCTTCTATAAAACTCCTCTGCTCCTCAAGCTAGCAACCTCTATCCTCAGACCTAGTGAGTACCTCCCACTAGGCACATACCTTCCTCTTGTCACTTGCATTATGCTTGTGGCACCTACTGTCCTCACAGTAGAGACAAACAGAGTACCGTGCACTTCGTTACATGACAAATGGTTGCATTTTGGCTTAGCACTGTATACTGGGATAGAGCCCTTTTCAGAGCACATTTTATGGATTAAAGTGTGGCATTCTAACCACAATCCACAGCTCATACTGTCGTACTACCTAGAAACCATATCTGATTTTGGCTGTGCATACAACTCAAACAGTGGGGATAACAGCCATCATACTGATTCTCCAAATCTCATAGACATTCCTATGGTCACCCAGAGTGATCCCAGAACAGAAAACTTCAGAATCACAAATGCACAAACAATGCTCTGCCAGATGCATGACCCTTCATTGGCTGGGTTTGTGCAGCATCGTTGGATGCACACAAAAAAGAACATCATGCCGGAGATTGCGTGGTCACAGCTCCGCAAGTGTTTTACTCCAGGGTTTGAGGGTTTGCTCAACCAAGGTGTAGATGCTGGCTGGTATGATCCTGACAATACTCTGCAGCTATAAGTCACACTGTTCAGCAGCAAAATCTGAGCCATAACTGATTGAAATGTACAGGATGCTATTTAGGTGGCTTTTTATTCCCTGGATCCAGAATGAACTAGATCAATACAAGCATCACATCAACAACACCTGAAAACATCGAGACAGAAACAAGGTAAGCAAATGGGGTAATTCTGAACATGGATGTTGACCTTATTCTTCAGATACTCCCTCATGGAGTTCCCATGATGATCCACACATCTGCTGAAGATTATGGTGCTCTAGATTTCAAGATGACGTGTGCACATCCTTCTCATTGTATTCACTACTCAGAATGCCACCAACAGGTTACAGTATCACAGGAAGCAATCGAACACATTCGTCAACTGTACATTGAATTGGACCACACTGTTTTTGATCTCTTGCCTGTGCCTCTCAGCACACTCATTGACAAGTGTTACACTCTCCTCGGCTCACCCACAGTGCACTGTTGCTCAATCTGGACCATATATTTGCAACTCCTCGAGCATTTGCAGGAGCATGCTGAACTCCCCCCCATGTTAATAAATGTCGATGACAGGAGTGCTAGCAATGTCAATGATCTTCCTCTCTTGGATGGACTTGCTGATCTTCCAGACAATGACTACTACATGGGTGGGGTTGGGAGTGGGTGGGGCCTTCGTAAGTGAACAAGATAGCATTCTATATACATGTTCTAACTCCAAGTCCATTCAGAGGAAGAACATATGCATGCTTTGGATGTATTCAAACATAACAATGAACCTCAGCTTGATGACACTGGCAATGATCATCAGCAAATCATGTTGAAAGGACATGTACTTATAGTCACATGACCTTATATTAAGTAAGCATTACAAACCATATATAAGACTCAACTGAGTCTGAATATAACAAATCTCTCTTGACCAGCAACCACTATCATCTCTAAGAACCCCAACCCCTCCAAGGTAAGTAACTCTAGAGTGGATTCCTTAGTAGCCCATGCAGCAATGCTGGCTACTAGCTCTTGCAACAGGTTATGAGCCCTGCAGCTCTGACGACACGGTTTACCGCTTGTCATCTGCTCATGGGTGAAACCCTTGGACATAGGCCGTTCTGTGCGGAAACGCCAAACACTTTTTGATGCAGCAACGCTCAAGAGCAGCAGCCATCAGACTCTGAATGTAGGGGGTCACTATGACCCTACATTTTGAGAGCTCTAACTGTTCAGTGATGCGAATGCTTTTCTTGCTCCCTTCATTGGTTTATGCTGACACGTTACTCTTTCAGAACCTACTATCATGTTGTCTACCCTTGCAACTCTTCCCAAACTCAGTGGCACCAACTACAAATGTTGGGCACAGGACATGGAAGCATATCTTTGTGCCATTGGTGTTTGGAAAAAGCAATGTCAAAAACATGCCCCTCTCAGGTCAGAATGGCCCCCACCCCTGTAGAAGAAGAAGCCCAGGACAAATGGGATGAGAACAATGACCAAGCCCTTGGCTCTATTTGTCTCCATCCCAATGCCTCCATCGCTGGCAACTTTGCCACATATCACGAGGCCAAGTTACTCTGGGATGCTATCAAAGCAAAGTACAAAACTACTTCCTCACTTCTGCCTATACCGAGTGGAAGATAATGCTTGGGATCACC
Source organism: Boletus aff. mottiae (assembly GCA_038093895.1). Taxonomy (NCBI): domain Eukaryota; kingdom Fungi; phylum Basidiomycota; class Agaricomycetes; order Boletales; family Boletaceae; genus Boletus; species Boletus aff. mottiae. The sequence continues at coordinate 20,657 of JBBPTD010000399.1, read as the reverse complement.
TTTCCCAACAACAACCACCCTGGCCCAGCTTTCTCCAAGCTGAATGCCAGCTTCGCCCAGCTGGAACAGCTCCAGCACAAAGTGCCTGATAACCTCAAGGCACTCATCACTGTCGCCAAGCTCCCCAAGTATGCAAAGACCCTTCATTAGCAGCTCAATGCTGCCATTGACGCCAACCCCACCAAGACCAAGGTCTTAACCATGGTGGAGTTGGAGACTGTTCTCACTGCTGCTTGGCAGCACTACCTCACCTGCCAGCCTCCGCCTCATGCCCAGGCCAACAAGGTTTTGAATGTAAAACGCCAGCAAGGCTACCCCTCCTTCAAAAGGCAGCAGAAGACCTCCTCCGATAAAAAGGATGAGGAGAAGAAGGATAAGGGGAAGAAGCATCATCAGGGCAAGTGCTCTGAAGAAGGGGAGAAGAAGCGCAAGGATTGTGCGGCCACCACTGCCGAGTCATCCTCTGCCTCATTCACTTTTGTGAACATGCTCCAGGAGCCCACGGTCTTCAGCCCGGCCTCCACCAACTTCACTGAGCCTGCTCAGGACCCCCGTGCTCTCACACACACTCCCGGTGCCGCCCACTACGGGCTCCCTGCCTTCTCACAGGTCCAAGAGGCCATCTCCCTCACTTGTTGCATTGGGGAGACCCCCACTGCTCAGGTTGTTTGCACCCTCAAGCCCATCATCAAATACCACTGCCATGTTCACATGCAGCAACACTCTGCCTTCAACGAGGATGGTGCCTTCAGCACTAGAACCATCTCTCCCAACCACGCTGGCCCCTCCACACCCTCTTTCATGGAGCATATAGAGACCACCCGAATCGTCGAGATCCCCTCTGATTCAGATGAAGACATGGTCACTTTTGACTATGATGACTCCATCAGCCTTGGCAGGGATATGGAGGTGGATGATTATATTGCACAGTTCTTCAATGACAGCACACAGTGGCAAGTCCCTCTCTTCCTTTGTCCGTCTCTAGCAGGCACTGATGTGTGGTTTTTATTGCCTCAGATTGTATATAACTTGTACACGCCTGTAGTAGATAGTGACAATGCTACTACTGCTCCTCCCTTCTCCATGTGTGACCACTGTAAAAAGCAGAAAATGACTAAGAGTAAAGGAAAGGAAAGAGAACATGACGATGACCTACCCCATGACATGTGGCTCCTCAATTCAGGAGCTTCATCACATTACACCAATGATCTAAATGATCTGGTTGAGTATACACCATTCCTACTACCAACCTACTCCCAGACAGCAAACAGTCATGCGGCAATAAAAGGAAAAGGAACAGCAATCATTTGCTTCCAAGGTAGACTTGTGTGGTTATCACCAGTCATTTACATGCCATCATGCACCATAAAGCTCATATCTATGGGTATCTTGTTAACCGACACCTGCATGACACTCCAGACCACACCCAGTCATATCAATATATTTGATAAATGCACCAAGAAACTGATACTAAGTTTCCACTCCCATGGCAACACAATGTACTGGATGCATGCCCCTACTGTTCGTCCTCAAGCCGACTTATTGTCAATGACCTCTGTGGACTATGAACTCCTCCACTGCCATTTAGGCCACCCTTCACGTGATGTGCTCTGTGCTGCAAAGAAGCACATTAAGGACTTTCTGGATGTTGATATTCCATCCACTGTTCCTATATGCTCTGGTTGTGAGCTTGGTAAACAACCAAACCATACTTTTCCTCATAGTGAGAAGCATGCAAGTGCTCCCTTTGAGTTAATTCATTCTGACCTCAAATCATTTGAAATCGAATCGTACCACAAGTACAAGTACACGGTTGTCTTTTATGATGACTATACCTTCATGGCTTGACTGGTCCTGATTAAAACTAAGGATCAAATGCTCAAAGTGACCAAACAATTCCACACCTATGTGCATACTCAGTTCAATGCTGTAATAAAACACTGGCGCTCTGATGCAGGGGGAGAATACACCTCCAAAGCTTTCACTGAGTATATGCACGATAATGGCATACATATACAACAATCCGCCCCCTATGCTCACCAGTAGAACGGACATGCAGAACACTTAATCCATACTATTATGGACAAAGCACAACCCATGCGACTGCAGGCTTGCCTGCCCAATTCCTATTGGGAGTTCACAGTACTACATGCACTTCATGTGTATAATTGCACCCCATCTCATCGGCTCCAATGGAAAACACCATCTGAGTGTTACAACTTATACTTTCTTTCTTGATTTCCCTTTACAATTTACACTTGTACTTGTATCGAACTCACCAGTTCAATCCTCGATGTGGACACTATTTCTTTTATCACTGACTCACCCATGCTACTTTTCTTATCCCTTATCTCATTTGCTTCGTCAGGGATTACTTCCTTCACTTTCCATTCCGTTCCATGGCTTTCCATGACCTGCCCTAGTTATGCCTGCCCTTAGTCATGTAACTGGGTATATAAACCCACAATACCTATCCTTTGTACTTTAGCTTAGATCTCCTCGATTTTCACCTTGAATCCATTTCCCTCGTCTCAAGCTCCTTCTGGCTATTGACCAGTCACTTTGAACCTTGAACCCTCGAAACCTTGAAACCCTTGTGTTCCCTTGTGGAACGTCTTCCTTGGACTCGTGCTACCATTAAAGTGCACACTATCTCTTCGAACCTTTAGACCTAGTCTTTTGAGGCTGCACTCATCCCTACCCGGGCCAAGTGTAACACCGAGATGCTCACTGGTGAAAAGCCTACTTTTTTGCATCTTTGGGTTTTTGGCTGTGGCGCATACATCCACTTACCAGTCAAGACTTGCAAAGGCAAATTGCAGCCTAAATCACAATTGATGATCTACCTGGGTGTTTCTGCTGGTAGTGATTCAAACTACCTCTTCATGTGCCCTAACAACGCACTACACATGTCAGCTCACACCATATTTGATGAGCACCTCTTCCCAAGGTGTTCAAAGGCTCAGCCACACCAGCCCGTTAACCACCCACTGCATTCTCACTCTCATGATGATGGATCCTCGGATTCTGATTCTGAACCATCGGACCAGGAGTCAGATGTGGAAATCGCTCCTCCTACTGTCCATCATTGCCTGGCCCCCAGGCCAATTACTCCACCTCCAGCAACACCTCCTAGGGTACCTACACCGCCACTGGCTCCGCCAGCACCTCCAGTTACCCCTCCTCGTCGTCCACCTCCACCTCCACCTGCTTGGCCAGTGTGCCCACAGCAAGAGTGCTGTGCCCCCATTCGTCCTGGAAATGTATATGGGGAGCACCACGAACCACTAAAGCAGCTTCAAGACATCGAATGCATCTCTGACTGGTGCAGACTCGTTGGAGAAGCACCAGCTGGACCTTCGGATTCACCTGTTGTCCCTGGAGGAATGCCTCCATCGGAAGAAGACGTAGAGCGCATTACCAGGGAAGGGGGAGACACATTGGTTTCATACCTCTGCAGCTGTGCCTTTCTGCTGGAAATAGAGCAGTCCAACGTGAATTACCGTGAATGGACATACCATGACATCCTCAAGTTACCACAAGAGGAACAAACCCTTTGGTGTAAAGCCTGCCATGATGAGTTACAAATACTCAAGGACCGCAAGGTCTATGAAATCATGGATAGACCTGCAAACAGAAAGGTTATTAAAAACCGATGGGTCTTTGATGTAAAATCAGATGGTAGAAAAAAAGCCCAGCTTGTCGCCAAAGGCTTCTCCCAAGTAGAAGGGATTGACTTCGATCAAATATTCTCCCCCGTCGTATGCTTCGAGATAGTGTGGTGCATGCTCGCCCTCGCAGCAACAGAGAACTGGTACATCACAGGTCTTGACATCCGATCCGCTTATTTATACAGCAAACTGGACGAGGAACTATACATGGACTTCCCTGAAGGCTTTATGCCCTCTCATCTCAAAGGGTGTTACAACTGGTCCCACTGTAGCGGTGATGGCCGGTGGAACCAAGAAGTAGAACCTTAGCCGGTGAGGGTTGACCAAACATTCAAGGCAAGCAAAGGATGAGGATATGATTCCTCATGGGTGAAGGGGTTGTTTGATCAAAGAGAGGGGAGGTTCATAGTTGCCAGCCTACTAGGTAGACGGTTCAAGGATAGATACAAGGACAGTGCATCCACCATAAGGTAGACTAGACTAGGGTACAAGGTACATAGGTGAGGTCTTTATATAGGGATCGTGGCTGTGCATGGACCAAGACAAGAAAGGTAACAAGTACAGAGACAGAGAGATATGAGGAAGTCCGAGGGGGTCTGGGAAACCAAGATAGTGGTACAAGGTCTGAGATAAGAGAACATGAGGCAAGGAAGACAAGGAGATGGGGATCAAAGAGAAGAGAAGACGAGAGACCAAGATAATGGTACAGGATCTGAGATAAGAGAACATGAGGCAGAGAAGATGAGTGTTATGACTGGATCCACTGTAGCGGCAATGGCCAGTGGAGACCAGAAGTGAAACCTTAGCCAGCAAGTTGACCACGCGTTCAAGGGGACATGGGGTTGAGGGCAGGTTTCCTCAGGGACGAAGGGACGCGTAATCTCGAGTGAAGGGGTTTCAATGAGGCTGGCCTTCTGGGTAGACGGTCATGGTATTGGTACAAGGTAGAGGGGTACAATGGTGTCTACTGTAAGGTAGACCAAGATGGGGTACAAGGTACAAAGGTGAGAGATTATATACTGTGCATGGCTGCGCACGGACCAAGTCAAGAAAGGAAACAAAGACAGAGACAGGGAGATACGAGGAAGTCCGAGGAGATCTAAGGAACCAAGATAGTGGTACAGAGAAGACAAAGACACGGGGATCAAAGGGAAGAGAAGACAAAGGGCCGAAGTAATGGTACAGGGTCTGAGATAAGAAGACACGAGGCAAGGAAGACGAAGAGACCCGAGATATGGGTACAAGGTCCGAGACAAGAGAACACGAGGACAAGAGAAGACGAAGGAACCCGAGATATGGGTACAAGGTCCGAGACAAGAGAACACGAGGACAAGAGAAGACGTACAAGTCCAGAGGAAGTCTAAAGAGATCAATAGGAGTCGAGGGGACGAGGAATCGAGGGGGCGAGGGGACGAGGAGGTGAGGTAACGAGGAGTCGTGGGGGCGAGGAGGCGAGGTATCGAGGAGGCGAGGTATCGAGGAGGCGAGGTTTCCAATGACAAGGTGGTCAAAGGAAGGCTTTGAGAAAAGAAAAGAATGGCGCAACTGGGAGTTGCCAAGGTGAATTGTAACAACGAGGAGACGGGGATCAAAGAGAAGAGAAAACGAGGGACCAAGATAATGGTACAGGGTCCGAGATAAGAAGACAGAGACAAGGCGAGAGTTCAAGGAAGCAAAGAAGAAGGTGATGTACATGTCCATAGGAAGTCTAGGGAGGTCTAAGGGAGGCGAGGACAAGGACAAGGGGAGGAGGACAAGGATGAGGGGGCGAGGATGAGGGTTCAGGGATGAGGTTCCAGAGACAGAGTGGTCTGAGGAAGTCTAGGTTCTAGGAAAAAGAAACGAGTGGTGCAACAACTGGGTGTTGCTGAGGTGAGTTGTAACAAAGGGAAGGTCTTGAGACTACTACGCGCCCTATATGGCCTTAAGCAAGCTGGATTAGCTTGGTGGCACGAACTCAATAAATCCACGAAGGAACTGGGCTTCATGCATCTTAAAACAGATGCTGGCCTATTCATCTATCACAAAGGCAAAGAGCTCGTCCTAGCAATTATCTACGTAGATGACGCCATCTTCTGCAGCCCCAACAAACCTTTCATAGACAAGGTTAAGGCTGCATTCATGAAGAAGTGGGACTGTCGTGACTTAGGAGAAACACACGAATTCCTGAGAATGAATATATGTCGAAACAGTCAAACAATTAAGATAGACCAGCGATAATACCTCAACAAAGTCATAGAGCGATGCAGCATGACTAACGCAAAAATCGCCAACACCCCTCTCCCTCAGGGCTACTACCCAGAGAAGAATGATCTCCCTGTCCAACCGGAACTTTGGACGCGATTTCAACAGGTCATCAGATTATTGCTGTATCTTATGGTTGGCACAAGACCTGACATCTCATATGTGGTTACACAACTTGCCCACATGTCTGCAAACCCATCAAAAGAGCATCTGAACAAGGCTCTATACATCTGCTGGTACCACCTTGGTACCCAAGACTACTCTCTTGTATACAGCAGCAACACTGGTAAAGGCATCATCGCCTGCACTGACTCTGATTGGGGACAAGACAAAGTCATGTCTCACTCACAAACAGGTTTCTACCTGAAATTTGCAGATGGTGTGTTCTTGTGGAACTCACACTTACAAAAGACCACAGCTCTGTCTTCTATGGAAGCTGAGTACATGGCCTTGAGCGACTGCACACGCCAGGCTATTTGGATTCATCAAATGATGGGAGAACTTGGCTATCGCCTTGGCCCCATCCCCATTTGTGGTGACAATCAAGGGTCGCTCTTTATTGCAGAGAACCCAGTTACCGAAAAACGTTCCAAACACATCCAGATCTGTTACCACTTTGTATGTGACACTGTGATGTTATGGAAGCAGGTTGAGCTACTCTTTATCCCAGGGACTGACAATCCTATGGATATGTTCACTAAGAACCTTGGACATGTCAAGTTCAAGGAGTTCCACTCCCAGCTTGGTTTGGAATTCAACTCACTGTCGTAAGACTGTGTGGACATTTCTATTTTACTTTATATTCCTCACATTGATATCTATGTATCTACTGTATATTAGACAAGGGGGAGTGTTGAAAGGATGCGTACTTATAGCCATGTGACCTTATATTAAGTAAGCATTACAAACCATATATAAGACTTGACTGAGTCTGAATATAACAAATCTCTCTTGACCAGCAACCGCTATCATCTCTGAGAACCCCAATCCCTCCAAGGTAAGTAACTCTAGAGTAGATTCCTTAGTAGCCCATGTGGCAATGCCAGCTACTAGCTCTTGCAACAAATCAGTCACCTAAAGGTCCCCACTTTACAGCACTGTACTCACTGTACTGCACTGTACTGCACTGTACAGACCTGACCTATCTGTACAGTAAGGTTCTAGTTTGCTGATGATAGTGATATATTTGGAACTGCCAGTGGACCTTCTCTTTGGGTAGATCATTTTTCAGATACTGAGTCAGAGGTGGATGATGATTTGGATGCAATGGCTTGAATGTATCGCTGCCAATTCACCAGTGCATATTTCAACCAGCCTTCTGCCTCTAACCATGACTCTGAATTGTACTTTCTTGAGTTTAGCATTTGGCTACCATGTTTTTTTTGAATTTCGTATACACCTCACTCAGTGCTACTGTGTTAATCTACATCATTGATTTGGGCGATTGGGGGTTTGCCGAATGCTATATCCTTTTGCAGTAAGAACATGGCTGAAGTTGATGCTTCTTTTGAGCACGGACGTCCCACATTCCATATTCCTGTCATTTTTTTGCTAAGTCTAACTCGGGTGGAGTCCCTGTCCATATAACTTACACTCCATGGCGACTATCCCCACCAATGACTTCAGCAGTCAATGACTCTTTGGCAGTCACAAGGGTGTCACAATTGGTCACACTCTGGAACACAGACAAATTTTGATCTCTGTTCAGATTCCTGTCGAAGCTCGTACTGTACTATGTACTTGTAACTTGTAGCACTGGTACTAGTGTTAAGATTACAGGGTATTAGATGGCAAGGATACTGGGTAGCTAATGTTAGTATTCACCCTCCTTGACGTCAGAGTCCATCCCAATCTCCTCATAGTCCTTTTCGAGTGTGGCAAGGTCTTCACACGCTTCAGAGAACTCGCCCTCCTCCATACCCTCACCGACATACCAGTGAACAAAGGCACGCTTGGAGTAGAGGAGATCAAACTTGTGGTCAAGACGGCTCCACACAGTCGAGATGGCCATCGTGTTCAACAACATGCACATGCTGTGGGACACTTTAGTAAGATCACCGCCGGGGATGTGAGCGGGTGGCTTGTTGCAGATACCAAGCTTATAGCCTGTGGGGCACCAGTCCACAGATTGAATGATCCGGCGAGTCTTGATGCTGCTAACAGCCATGATGATGTCCTTGGGAACGACATCACCACAGTAGAGCAGTGCACAGGCCACTGGTAACTGGCTCAATAAATGACTAACAAGGGACATGAGTTGACGTACTGTATTTGCCCTCATGGGGATCACACTTGACCATCTGGTTGCCAGTCTTGAAACACGAAAAAGTTATGTCTGCAACCGAATTTTGTTCATGATGAGCTTTCTCTGCAGAGATGATGGGAGTAAAAGTGGCCAGTGGGAAATGGGTACGAGGGAAACTATGGTACACTCGGGTGAGGTACTACAATAGAACGTGCCATGGAAGACTTACGGAACCAATCTGTCCTGGAATTCGTTGAGATCGCCGTTGAGGGATCCATCGAAGCATAAAGAGGCTGTGATTGATGAGACAACCTGAGCAATCAGGTGATTCAGGTTGGTAAAGCTCAGAGAGGTGATATTTAGGTTCCGCTTGCAGATGTCATAAATCGCCTTGTTATCAACCTAATTGAACAGATGTAAGTAAAGCGTATCGTGTACATATACATGATGGTCCAACCAACCATAAAAGAATAGTTGGAATGCTCAAGAGTCATGTGGGTTGTCAACACAGAGTTGTAAGGCTCAACAACAGAGTTTGCCATCATAGGAGCAGGGTACACGCTGAACTCCAACTTTGACTGATTACCGTAATCGGTGGAGAGACGCTCAAGAATGAGAGCACCGAAACCTGATCCAGTGCCACCACCAAAGGAGTGGAACACCAAGAAGCCCTGCAAACCAGAACAGTTGTCCACTACAGGCACCAGATTTCGGACCCTATAGACCCCTCAGGGGGGGGTTTTTTGTAAGGACGAAACCTACCCCAGAGGTCTTCCATCTGTGGCGGCAATTTCCGGGACCTTCTATTATTAGATTTCTGTCATTCTCTTCGAATAGAACCATGGGCTGTGCGCTTTGGAAGCGCAATTTTGAGCATCCTTGAAGCCTGTCACGCGCCTTCCACATGCTTTCAATCCACCTTTAGACCGTCTGTGAATCCACCCTTGCTCTACCTCTTCCACCATGCCTCCCCCTCCTGGCACTCGTTCAGCTCTCCCGAGCACAAGCAAAGGCCTTGGCATCCACTTCTCATCACCTCGCAAGGCTCAAAATCCCGAAAAGACGCAAACTTATGTGAATCTCCCAGGGTGCAAGACCAAGCATCAACGTCTACTTGCACACCTTGATGACTTGCTTCAGCAATGGCCTATGAACACTCCAGCTCATAATGGTGAAAGCCCCTCAGTTCCCGAACCCACGATTTCAGCACCCAAACCTCCTGTTCACAATGATGCTCCCTTGGATTACAACTTTCCGGACGACATACTGGACCTTCCTGATACAATGCCCCCATCTGTTCCCACAGCAACCAGGGCGTCAAACTGTTATGAGAATTGGAAGCAGACCATCCCCACCTTGATTCCCCCTTTCCTTGCCTATCTATCATGAATGCTTGGCAAACCCACATCAACCCCAAGTAGCTTGCCTCTGTCATGTTGCCAAGGTGGATGTGATGTCAAGAAGACTCAGATTATAGCCCTTTATTACGACTGTGAGTTCATTCACATGCATGTTTTCCCTATCTAACAAGCAGCAGACTTCACTTCGGTCACTGCACACTCGTGCTGCTGTTTTTCCCTTCCTCAAACTCTCATATCGCATGGCTTATTCCCAACTGCACCATCACAGCCCCGGATGGCTGTCTCAATTGAACTACTTTCTTTCTATCATGCTCTCTTTCAGCGATCGTGTGATGCCGTCCACACCCTGGCATTGGCACTGAATTCTCACTGTATTCGCAGAGGGTTCCGAATAACAAATAAAGAGGTAATATATCAGTTGTACGTGTCTTTAGTAGGCTGATGGTTGCATAGGGCAAGCCAGTGCAAGAACCATTCCATCACAGCCTAGGCAATGTGATGCAATGGTTCGATGTCCTTCAAGTGGATTTAGACCAGTGGGTTGACTCGATTCTATCAGCATGCTGCCAGTGAATCAAAGACATTCATGTGCCTGATCCCCAAGATCCTACACCATCATCATGCCCTGACCATCCTCAGGAATCTGAAAAGCCCATTTTGGAACCATTCCTCCCCATGTTGGAGTCTTGCGCTCCATTGCTCGTGCAATGCTGCCCTGCATGCTTCGGAGGCAATTCATTTGGGTGACCACTTCACGACGGAGCTGACATCCATGTTGCCATGGATGGCAATTTCCATCATTGACACCGTCGTTCCTCCGGAGACAATCCCTTATTGTATGAACCCATCTATTTCCTCCCTAAAGCCCAGGTAGACACGGTCAGATGATGCATTGAAAAGGCATGCAAACATCCCACCAGGCACCGACACACACATGTTCCAGATGAAGCAGTGGATCAATGCGAGTCTTCTTATGAAGCAGCTGACAGAAAAAAACAGAAGACATCTATGGAAATCTATGATGACACCAGAGTGATGGCATTGATATGCCATCACAACATACCCCTCTTTTTCGCCAATATTGATACCCCTGGAGAACAGCAAAAATACAGCATTGCGCTCATCAAGCATCTATTCACATTTCTTCCTGCAACAGCCACTGTGATCATTCTGTATGACATAGGCTGCATGATTTACCGGTCGATTACTCAGGTATGTCATCTGTTTCCATATGATTGTGTACTTATGCCACTGCATTGCAGTATCATATTCTCACTGATGGTCTTGAATCCTGTGTGCGGTTTGCTACAACAGCCATGCATGCATATGGGCATGAGTGGGCGTGCCAGCTTGTTTACAATCCATGACTTATTGAGGGGCTTGGCCTATCTGATGGTGAGGGTGTGGAGAGGCTGTGGTCTCGTTTCATCAAGCTCATAGGTATTGAGCGGTCATCTTCTGTAAGTGGAATGGTGGTCATATACCTCTTAACTAAAATATCTCAGTGCCAGCACCGCCTCTGGCTTATAGATCATCAGGCAACCATGGTTGGTGTTGAAATGCTCAGAGATCTCGGGACCTGGCTCAAGCATTGCCTCAAGAAAGGCATCCAGGAACAAGGCGAAGCAGCTCAGAAGGTTCTCGACAGTTGCAGAATCCTGGTGACAGACCTTCAGTCTCAATGGACAGAACAACGGGCTGCACAATTGTCCATACGTGCACGTAAGTTTTTTCTATCCTTGTCTTCTGTCGTTCACACATTTCAGATGCACCTGCAAGGCTTAAGAAAGAATTGGATAGTGTCCTCGTATTACAAGCGGATTTGGATTCGTCCGAGCGTGCTCTCCAACATGCTCGCACTACCCTTGAAAAAGATGAGGGGGCTGTGCATACCCTCGACACTCTTGATAGCATAGAGCGCACACACAGTCGTCTCCTTGAGAAAATCAAAATACTCTATTCCTCACTCAATGTACAGGACCAATTCCCAGAGTTAGAGGGGGTTGGCCTAGACTTCATGCAGATCCTCCTCTTGGCGTGGGACCTCAAAATCAATATTCGCAAGAGGGTGATCAGCAGTTTCTTCGAATGGGATAAACTTGACCGTGCTGTTGAAGGGAAGGACAAAACACTTGGTGAGTACATTCTCATCTGCCACATGCATTCTTTTTGAGAATTCCCTAGGCACAAAACTGCATCAGCAAATGAGAAAGGCGATTGCCAAACGACAGCCCACTCTGATGTCAGCCATTCGCAAGTTCAACAAATACTGTGAGCAACTAGAGGTACTGTACAAGCCAGAGTATGCAATTCCATTGCCCACACCCCTCCCCACAAAATTGACCGATCTACGTGGTGACCAGACCCTCTTGCATGATGTTTGGATCACACCCTCCAGCGGCAATATACCTCGATGGCTGGAAGACTCCGATGTTCGCGAAGGCATCCGAGCACTTCTTAAACGGGATCATTGTTGAGAGGAACAATGCCGTTTAGGAGTAGAAGCAGATAATATGTGTTGTTGGTTCGGCATTGAGCTGTCAGCAATTGAGCTTGCATTGCGGCAGTCTGAACGTAAGCTTCCACTTGGCAAACTCTCTGTTTTCAAATACTGACAATTTATAGATTCCGAGTTCCATCTTTTTTTACAGTATCGGTGGGAATCAGTGCTTGAACTGCAAGAACTATGGCCAAACCCCCTTGCCTCTAGTATCCGTTATGCCAGTCATGTCCAACAAGCTGCCAAACTTGCCAGCATACTCTCCGGCACACCATTGTTGCCACACATGGAGCTGCACTGGACTCAGCCTGTTACATGTAATTTCCCCCCCACAGATGATGCTGAGGACAACTTTGAAACAGTTGAGGAGCCAGAGTTCATTTCTGAACTCGACGCAGGTCCTGATGAAGTCCTTCTGCATGATGTTCTTGACGGCGGTGATAATGACGAAGAAGATGACCCTCCTGACATGTTACCTGTCACACACCTTGTGTGGCAAGCCCCCAAGGTACGTTCTTCGATAATGATGAATTTATGTTGACGGCTTATCCACCTTTGTCCAGAATCTCAACATTGACATACTTGATATTTCCAGCCACACCACCCTCATTTCCGGCAGTATTGCGCAACGTGTCCATCCTGCTGCTGAGGGCTTTGGTGAATTGATCTTCAACACCAAAGATATTGAAATGTTAGGATCGAATTCCCATCTGAATGACACATGCGTCAATGGATGCGCCGCACTTCTATATTCACACTTCGGCTCTCCCAACACTGCCTGCGTTGCTATATTCTTGATGCATGACCTTCCTCATGTCCAATACAATGCGGCAGATGAAGTTCTTTGGCACAACATGTTCAGAACAAAGTACTGGGAGAAAACCACCTGGATCCTTCCGATTCACCATCCATCATCTTGGGGTCATTGGGTCATATGTACTATTCTTTTGGAATTGCGCCACCTTCTGTTATTCGACAGTCTCGCCAAAAAGCATCCATGGAAGTTCAAAGTTCAGGTAAGACTGTCACCCGAACAAAACAATAATAATAATAGAATCCACTCAGGATATCGTCAACCTGGTGACTCACCTCTCCACAATTGCCACAATGAAATGTGGCGCACCACGCATCAATGGAGGCGATTGGACGGCGATGCCACTCTCGGTGCGCTTTCATCATCATCCGTTCACAGCGGTATCAATCTGATATCTCCATTCAGCTTGTCCCTGTTCAGACCAACGCTGTGGACTGTGGTTTATGGGTCCTGGCCCAGATTGTGGCTGTCCTATGAGGAGGTGAATTTACAGGACTCAAGGAAGAGGATATGGTAGGATTCAGGGATTATCTTTACACTTTGGTACTTCAGATTCCAATAGCTACAGTCTAAGAATGTACATATGTGATGTCCTCAGAGCAATCACTATGAATGGCATTCTATGATGCATTGAGCTTGAACATGCGTGTGCATACAATTACATTCTTCACCATTCTTGTTGTGCTGATCTCCCTGGAGCACAAAATAGGGGATACAGGCACAGTGTTCGGTCATGGAAATTACAATGATGCTAGCAAAATGGGAATAGCTACATCCTAAGAAGTGGCCATCACAATCAGAGTCCATGCGTGTGACACAAGTCGGCAATGACAGCAAGTGCACTGGCACTCCTCAACGTATCAAATAAAAAGGACACTTCAATGCGCTGCATGCTCACCATCTCAATGACCGATCCCTCTGGCTACCTGTGGCTTGTTGTTGTTGGTCCCAATCCTGGGATGTATAGAAGCTGGTATGTATTGACCGATTGATGTCACATTGTAGTATCCGCCAACTCACGATTCACAGCCCCACCATGCAATGTGGGCAGGCTTCAAAGCCCTTACCAATAGCCATCCAGTGTGTTTCCAAAGAGGAGGCAAAAAACCTTTACCACATATTGCATGAAGCAATGTCCTCACTCCCAGATGAACCAAGTTCGTCAGAAATTGTGGACACACTCATGTGTTCCCAAGCAGTGCAAACGTTCTTCCCTGACGACACATATAATTTCTATCCAGTTACTATCAGTGCTCCCCCTGGTATTCATCAAATGAAGTGGGTTCCCTGTCAGGCCATGCCAGTGGCCAATGTCATGGACTTGGATTGCTGACAAATGATGCTTCTCCATCACAGAGCAAGTGTGGTCAGATCTGAGGCCTCGTTCATGAACCCTTGCTGGAAGCACACACGATCATTCTGGGAGGCTTTGGCATTCATAGTTGTGAAAGGCCTTGAATGTCGCATGCCTCCATTGACAACATCAGCTGAGTTAATGACGCAAGATAATGTCAAGACTTATGTGCAGCCTGAGTCCACATGTTACCCTTCCAGTTACAGCCACAGACTCTACACTGGCCGAACCAATTGAGTCATTGGAAGCAAGCTTGCGCAATCGACTCTGTCTCTCGACTGCACAACCCATGACCAGGCAGTCCACTTCAAGGGCATCAACTACGACTAGTATATCCAGCTCGGGTAAGGATTTTGTCTAATGTGGCCACATGACGATTGTCTCAATTGTCTCCCTTATCAACAGACTCTCGCATTCACCCCTGTTTCTCAACTGCACAATCCGTGAACAGGCAGTCTACCTCAAGGGCATCCACCATCTCCAGCTTGGGTAAGCATTTCGTCTATTCACAAACTCCATGTGACCGCATGACAATTGTCATTGTTTTCATTATGAACAAATTCCAGTAGTAATCTAGACACTGATCTCCCACCACTCCTTCCATCCAACGTCCAACAAGATGATCCAACCACACCTATCATGTATGTCCATGTCAGGACTTCATGTGGAGTGATCGAAAGTCATTACTGCCCCTCCGCGTCTCAAAACACTGTGACCTGTGCCAGCACATTGGGCGATCGTGCAGCTGCCTATTTGGTGGCTCATGGATATACTGTCGCAAGTATTGATACCATCGTTCGCATTCACCATAGTACTTCATGCCAACAATTTCCCCTCCAACTTGCTATGCGTGGGATGTCCTTGGCAGAGGCAACTTACCTGCACGAGCTGATAGATCAATAGTCGGTATCTACTATCATCTTGTACTTATGTCACTCGATCTTCCAAATCCAATTGCCTCGTCATTTAGCACAAGTCAGCCTTGAGATGCACTTTGACAACATGTTTGTGTCCACATGGCGAACTCTTATGTAACACTTTACCATACCACGGATTCACCCCCATGTGCCGCATCGCTGGCTAACACCTCCATCATTCTTATATTCCCTGGGTATGTGCCTCTGATGGACTCTAACAACCCTTGAGTGAGCTAATGTTGTCTCACTTCTTTGTTTTAGTGTGATAGAGCTTTGCCTGTGCTATGGTAAGACTGGTGACAGAAGGCGCTGGTAACCTCGGACTCGGACTTGGACTCTCCCTTGGAGTTGTGCCAAGCAACCCGTGCTTCCCTTTTGCATTGGGCAACCCAGTGCATACTTCTTTAAAACTCTTTTTAGGGCTTCCGATCTCTGATCTGCAGCAACTTGAAGGATTGACACTGACTTCGACTGAAGATTCTTCCATGTCTATTCAACCAAGTATACAATATATAGGTTTGTCCACACTCGCAATTTTGGCCTTTTCCTCTTTGACAGTGCCTCACGTCCTCCACATTGACATTCACTTCTTTAAGGTGCGTGCAGGTCGTCATTTATGCTGATACTGGTATTCAACAATAGCAGATGGCTGGTCGCCCTGCTGACACTCCACATGTATCATTGCCACCTGACATGTCAGGGGCAGATGAGGAGCAGATTGGTAGAGGCTGCCGCACTCCATCGCCTCCACCCATCCAGACCCCAACTCGGCTGTGCACTTTGGTGAAGGCCACCTCATGGGACTGTGGTCTTGTGCATCATGCACAAACACGTCGTCAGAAACTAGACCCTGCCCAGCCCACGGATGAAGGATCTCAGCCTGTGGAGTGTGCAAGTGTGTTATTTGGTGACGGATCTGAAGAATATCTACTGTTCCCTCATGAAGGGCAAGGTGCTGGTGAGCGAAGGGTGGGCTATTGATTTACTACAACCTCACAGTTGGCATCTAGTGTTAGCCAAGACCACAGATTATCCTTCTGCTTCCAAGGGCAACATGCAACCTCTGGCTTCCAACCGCCCTCCCACTTCCAAGGGACCTGTCCAGCCTCCCGGATCCAACAGACCACCCATATTATCCAGTGGGGGGTCCCATCCATGAGTTCTACCTCCACAGATTGGTGAGGAAACCTTTATTTGGTTGGGTGTTTAGTGGCTGACCTTTTGGCTTTGAAGTTCCTCTACCGGAGCTCTGTGATCTGAAGGATGCACTCACGGAAGCAACTGCGCACAGACATGCTGAACGGACCAAAATGGAGGGCATGACAGCATCAGGTGACTCTCAGCCATTGCCAGTAGAAGCGCACGAGATAGTATCTGAAATGGAGGAGGAGGATGCAGATACTCTGTGCCAGAATGTCTACTGCACATTTACTCCTGGTCCCATGTATCCCACCATTGCAGGTTTGGATATTCCAGAATGTCCCAACTCTCCCTCTCCACAATGGCCCACACCAGATCTGTTCATTGTATCCACAGCAGACCACATGGATGGCGAACCCTTATCCAGTGCTGACAATGGATTTGCAGTGGGTAGAACACCGTCCACCACCTTGACCATCCTTGACGAAGCTTTTCAAAAATTATACAATGACTTCAGTGAGCTTTCCGGGTGAGTCCACATGCCGTTGCTACAAGTTGTCCAACGCTTTATGAAGCAATTCACTTGAACTATCTCATGGCACCCATGGAATTCCTACCAAAGATTCTGGTGTGCAAACAAGGCTCAGGAGCTGGCAAGACTTAAGAACATTGATGTGGTTCATGAGACTCCAAGTACATTGCATGACACAGCTTAACGATTGTCTAATCCAGTGAATACAGCCCAACAAATGACACAGTGTTACAAACATTTTCGTGAAGAATACCTGGACAATCGGCAGGAGATCTTGGCCACATTCAATGATGTAGACGCACTTAATGATGAGGACAAAACGGTTGTGCAACATCAAGCTCTGTTCTATCGATTGGCAAAGCAGCAGATGCAGGCTGTAAGTACTTCAGCATCACGTGTTCTTTGACAAAGTCCTGACGGTGTTCAGCTTGCAAGCATGTCTAAGGCACATGCATTCGAAGCCATATTGATTATGGCCAGAGGGGTCGTCAATCAAGATGCTGCCCTTGGCTCAGTGTATGCAACGACCAGTGCCGAGAAGGTGAGTCTGGGAATTGGTGTGACTTGTATGGCACCGATCAACATCTGTAGTTTTTTGCAGAATGATGCTGTGCCAACAACAACAATATTCTTGGACATTTCAAAGCACATATATAGTGAGTGATTGTTATTCTGCCACTATGCCTATGGCTTACATTACATTTAGTAACAAATTGTCCCTGGCTCACGTTGCAATGGCATTCGATGGTCCTGCCGTGAAGCCTCAGGAAGCTCAAGCTCCGAAGCAGGAGGGGGAGCCACTGGCAGATGAAGAGGTTCATGACACTCCTGACAATGATGAGAGAGAGGATCATGTGCACATACGCAGTGCGTTTGTGTGTGCACTTGGTAAGTTATTCACTGCCTTTTTGTAGCCCTTTCTGCTCATATTTTAACTAGTCAAAGTCGGCTGTCAGTGGGCAGCTGGAAAGCTATGCCTGTCAAACTTGGAAAGAGTTCAGTCATGTGTTACAACTTTCTGGACACCATCATGTTACCCAGCAAGGAGCATTAGCCATGCATGAAGGCTGGTTCGAAGGGCATCTCTGATCTCACCCTTGCAGAGTGCTCGGCCCTCATCACGGCATTCAATGACACTTCGAAGGATGGTCTACACTTTGAGTGTGTGCCGAAAAAAAGAGGTACATTTGCATTGCTTCTCTCACAAGTCACAGTACTGATGTATGACAATTAGCCGACCTCATTTCCTCTCGTCTACCTGTGATCATCTGTGCTGTGCCAGCATACGACTCTCCCCACACTGCAGCAAGAAGGCTCTTTGCTGATCTTCGAGTGGATCGCAAGGGCATTCCCAGAAAAGCGAATGGTGCAGGAATGTGCATCAAAAAGAAGGCTTGACCCACTCAGGCAGTCCTCTCGCTGTCAGATTCTGACATCGAGATAGTCAGCAAAAGCAAAGTGAAATCTCGAAAGGCTCCCTCAGATCTCTATGAGTCTGATGATATTCAAGAAGTCCCACCCCCAACTGAAGAGATGCAGCACCAGCCGCAGCGCAAACATGCTGTCACTGGGTCATCCACAGCAGAAATCAAAATGGCTGCCAATGAAGCCAAGGTTGAAGACCTGAGCTCACCATTGGGCTCGGAGTACATGTCAGATGCTGACGAGAAAGTGGCTGTGAAGGTGGTCATCCAGGATGACTCACAGGATGTATTATCTCTGGCTGACGATTCCTCAGAGGTTGAAGCTGAGCCACTGCCATGCAAGCGCAAGTGTGATTCCTTGGCTGACATCTCCTCACGCACAGTCAAGAAACGCGCAGTTGTTGAAATCATCATATCTAAACCTGTGTGGAAGGGGAAAAGGAAAGCGAGCCCCAGTGCTGGAACGAGCTGCAAGAACTGCCTCATTGTCTCATCAGCTTCATCTGATGATGAAGGGACCACCGCAAGGAAACCTTCAATGAAACCTTCAACGAGCATCAAGATCACTGAGCCCAATCGCAAAGACAGGCCCACAAACATCATGACTGCTGAGCCTGTCATCAATATGTCTGACCCCAATCGCAAGGATGGGCCTGCAGATGACTCTGTTCCCATTGTTACGCCCATGGTCAAGGCTCCTACTCCATCCTCAACATCTTTACCTGTGCCTGTTGTTGCCGCTCTGACACCATCCATGACATCCACGGGCGCTGCTGCTGCTGTGGCCAATGCTATACAACCTCTTTCTGTCATGCCAGTGCCCTTTCAAAGTGAATGCCCTAAGCCTCGCCTTGTGACGAAGGCTGACTGTCATCTCACAGCTAATCAAGATGATCACAATGTATTCAGTCTCCGTGCCAAGAAGAAAGCACAAGATGCCTCCATGACTGTGCAGGAAATGGACACGCTCTCCATAGCATCAGCAAATCTCTTGGCGGTAGAAGAAGGTCGCATTGGCAGCAAGGACGAGGATGATCCCACCATGAGAGGGGAAGATCGTGTTACCATTGAGGAGGATCGTATTCCCAGCAAGGAGGATCGTGTTCCCAGTGTTATGACTGGTCCCACTGTAGCGGCGACGGCCAGTGGAACTGAGAAGTAGAACCTTAGCCAGCAAGTTGGCCACATGTTCAAGGGGCGAAGGTAGAGGGCATGATTCCTCAAGGATGAAGGGACGCACAGTCACGAGTGAAGGGGGTTCATGGTTGCTGGCCTGCTAAGGCAGCCGTCGAGGAAAGACAAGGATGTTGATACAAGGGTACAAGGGCGGCTACCCGAAGGTAGACTAAGATAGGGTACAAGGTACATAGGCGAGGGTTTATATACTGTGCATGGCTGCACACGGACCAAGACAAGAAAGGAAACAAAGACAGACGAGGAGATACGAGGAAGTCTGATGAGATCTAAGGAACCAAGATAATGGTACAGAGTCCGAGAGAAGGCGAGGACGTGGGGATCAAAGAGAAGAGAAGACTAGGAACCGAAGTAATGGTACAGTGTCCGAGACACAAGGCAAAGAAGACGAGGATGGGGATCAAAGAGAAGAGAAGACAAAGAAGACGAAGGAACCCAAGATATGGGTACAAGGCAAAGAAGACGAGGATGGGGATCAAAGAGAAGAGAAGACAAAGAAGACAAAGGAACCCAAGATATGGGTACAAGGTCCGAGATAAGAGAACATGAGGCAAGGAGACGAAGGAACCCGAGATATGGGTACAAGGTCTGAGACAAGGAAGACAGAGACAAGGCGAGAGACAAAGACAAAGACAAAGATGTACAAGTTCATAGGAGGTCTAAGGAGATCTATGGGAGATGAGGGTGAGGGGGCGAGGATGAGGATGAGGAGGTCTAAGAAAAGAAAAGAATGACATCACGTGATGCCATGAGTTGTAACACCCAGTGAGGAGGATCGTGTCCCTAGCAAGAGCGAGGAAGATGATGTCACCTGCAAGAGTCCTGTGCTGGATAGTGGGTCCTGCTCTCTGGATCCCCCTGACAATGCAACTTCAGAACTTCTTATGCCATGGGTCGAGTTCCCTCTGTGTCCTCTGTGTCCTCCGCATCAATCTCATGACGCTCCTCCAATGTTTCATGAACATCGTGCCTACATCCCGCAGATCCCGCAGATCCCGCATGGTGAACATGCCCCATTCATGGGCGGTGGTTGGTACAGTCTACCTGATGGGCAAATGCAGGGCTACTTCCCAGGTGCTCAAATGCAAGGTGGGTGTTACAACTTACTCTTTCTTCCTCTTCTCTTTACACTTTTCTCACACTCGTCTTGTACCTATATTGAACTCGCTTGTTCAACTCTCGACCCGGACACTATTTCCTTTATCACTGACTCACCAATGCTTACTTTCCCTATCTCTTATCTCAATTGCTTCGTCAGCGA
>JBBPTD010000398.1:0-28345 GCA_038093895.1 Boletus aff. mottiae | reverse complement strand
ATGGTGTGTTCTTGTGGAACTCACACTTACAAAAGACCACAGCTCTGTCTTCTACAGAAGCTGAGTACATGGCCTTGAGCGACTGTATGCGCCAGGCTATTTGGATTCATCAAATGATGGAAGAACTTGGCTATTGCCTTGGCCCCATCCCCATTTGTGATGACAACCAAGGTTCGCTCTTTATTGCACAGAACCCAGTTACCAAAAAACGTTTCAAACATATTCAGATCTGTTACCACTTTGTACGTGATGCTGTGATGCTATGGAAGCAGGTTGAGCTGCTCTTTATTCCAGGGACTGACAATCCCGCAGATATGTTCACCAAGAACCTTGGACATGTCAAGTTCAAGGAGTTTCGCTCCCAGCTCGGTTTGGAATTCAACTCGCTGTCGTAAGATTGTGCGGACGTTTTATTTTACTTCATATTCCTCACTATGATATCTATGTATCTATCGTATACTAGACAAGGGGGAGTGTTGAAAGGACACATACTTACAGTCACATGACCTTATATTAAGTAAGCATTACAAAGCATATATAAGACTCGACTGAGTCTGAATAACATATATCTCTCTTGACCAGCAACTGCGATCATCTCTGAGAACTCCAACCCCATCCAAGGTAAGTATCCCTAGAGTAGATTCCTTAGTAGGCTGTGTGTGAACGCCGGCTACTAGCTATTGCAACAGAACCAAGAAGTAGAACCTTAGCCAGCAGGTTGGCCACATGTTCAAGGGGCGAAGGTAGAGGGCATGATTTCTCAGGGACGAAGGGATGCGTAGTCACAAGGAGAGGAGGTTCAAGGTTGCTGGCCTACTAGGTAGATGACGCAGAGGAGCAAGGATTGTGATACAAGGGGTACAGTGCGTCCACCATAAGGTAGACTAAGATGGGGTACAAGGTACATAGGCAAGAGTTTATATACTGTGCGTGGCTGCGCACAGACCAAGACAAGAAAGGAAACAAAGACAGAGACAAGAAGATACAAGGAAATCCAAGGAGATCTAAGGAACCAAGATAATGGTACAGAGTCCGAGAGAAGATGAGGACATGGGGATCAAAGAGAAGAGAAGACAAGGAACCAAAGTAATGGTACAAGGTCCGAGATAAGAGAACACAATGCGAGAAGATGAAGAGATGGGGATCAGAGAGAATAGAAGATGAGAAGATGAAGGAACCCGAGATATGGGTACAAGGTCTGAGACATGGGAACACGAGGCGAGAAGACGAAGAGACAGGGATCAGAGAGAATAGAAGACGAGAAGACAAAGGAACCCGAGATATGGGTACAAGGTCCGAGACATGGGAACATGAGGCAAGGGAAACGAAGAGACAAGGGAAAGACAAGGGAAAGATGATGTACAAGTCCATAGGGAGTCTAGAGAAATCTATGGGGACAAGGCAAGGACGAGAGGGCGGGGGCGAGGAGGTGAGGGTTCCAGGGACGAAGCGGTCTGAGGAAGTTTATGTTCAGAGAAAAGAAAAGAATGACATCACGTGATGCCATAAGTTGTAACAAGAAGCGTGCAAGTGCTCCCTTTGAGTTAATTCATTCTGACCTCAAATCATTTGAAATTGAATTGTACCACAAGTACAAGTACGCGGTTGTCTTTTATGATGACTATACCTCCATGGCTTGGCTGGTCCTGATTAAAACTAAGGATCAAATGCTCAAAGCAACCAAGCAATTCCATGCCTATGTGCATACTCAGTTCAATGCCATAATAAAACACTGGCGCTCTGATGCAGGGGGAGAATACACCTCCAAAGCTTTCACTGAGTATATGCATGATAATGGCATACACATACAACAATCCGCCCCCTATGCTCACCAGCAGAATGGACGTGCAGAACACCTAATCTGTACCATTATGGATAAAGCACAACCCATGCGAATGCAGGCTTGCCTGCCTGATTCCTATTGGGAGTTCATGGTACTACATGCACTTCATGTGTATAATCGCACCCCTAAGGAACAAACCCTTTGGTATAAAGCCTGCCATGATGAGTTACAAATACTCAAGGACCACAAGGTCTATGAAATCGTGGATCGACCCACAAACAGGAAGGTTATTAAAAACTGATGGGTCTTTGATGTAAAATCAGACAGCAGAAAGAAAGCCTGGCTCGTTGCCAAAGACTTCTCCCAAGTAGAAGGGATTGATTTTGATCAAATATTCTCCCCTGTCATATGCTTCGAGACAGTGCAGTGCATGCTCACCCTTGCAGCAACAGAGAACTGGTACATCACAGGTCTTGACATCCGATCTGCCTATCTATATGGTAAACTGGATGAAGAACTTTATATGGACTTCCCTGAAGGCTTTATGTCCCCTCATCTCAAAGGGAAGGTCTTGAGACTACTCTGCACCCTATATGGCCTTAAGCAAGCTGGACTAGCTTGGTGGTGCAAACTCGACAAATCCATGAAAGAACTGGGCTTCATGTGTCTTAAAACAGATGCTGGCCTATTTATCTATCACAAAGGCAAAGAGCTCATCCTAGTGATCATCTACGTAGACGACACCATCTTCTGTGGCCCCAACAAACCTTTCATAGACAAGGTTAAGGCTGCATTTATAAAGAAGTGGGACTGTTGTGACTTAGGAGAAACACATGAATGAATTCCTAAGAATGAACATACGTCAAGACAGTCAAATGATTAAGATAGACCAGCAAGAATACCTCAACAAAGTCATAGAGCAATGCGGCATGACTAACACAAAAATCACCAACACCCCTCTCTCTCAGGGCTACTACCCAGAGAAGAATGATCTCCCCATCCAACCGGAACTTCAGACGCGATTCCAACAGGTCATCAGATCATTGCTGTATCTTATGATCAGCACAAGACCTAACATCTCATATGTGGTTACACAACTCGCCCACATGTCTGCAAACCCATCAGAAGAGCATCTGAATAAGGCTCTATACATCTGCCAGTACCTCCTTGGTACCCAAGACTACTCTCTCATATACAGTGGCAAGACCGGTAAAGGCATCATCGCCTGCACTGACTCTGATTGGGGACAAGACAAAGTCATGTCTCACTCGCAAACAGGTTTCTACCTGAAATTCGCGGATGGTGTGTTTTTGTGAAATTCACACTTACAAAAAACCACAGCTCTGTCTTCTACAGAAGCTGAGTACATGGCCTTGAGCGACTGTATGTGCCAGGCTATTTGGATTCATCAAATGATGGAAGAACTTGGCTATCACCTTGGCCCCATCCCAGTTTATGGTGACAATCAAGATTCTCTCTTTATTGCATAGAACCCAGTCACCGAAAAATGTTCCAAACACATTCAAATCCATTACCACTTCATATGTGATGCTGTGATGCTATGGAAGCAGGTAGAGCTGCTCTTTATCCCAGGGACTGACAATCCTGTGTATATGTTCACTAAGAACCTTGGACATGTCAAGTTCAAGGAGTTTCACTCCCAGCTCGGTTTTGAATTCAACTCACCATTGTTACAACTGGTCCTACTGTAGCGGCGACGGCCAGTAGAACCAAGAAGAGAAACCTTAGCCAGCAGGTTGGCCACACGTTCAAGGGACAAAGGTAGAGGGCATGATTCCTCAGGGACGAAGGGACGCGCAGTCACAAGGAGAGGAAGTTCAAGGTTGCTGGCCTGCTAAGGCAGCCATCAAGGAGAGGCAAGGAAGTTAGGATTCTATGGTTCAAGGTGGCTACCCGAAGGTAGACCAAGATAGGGTACAAGGTACATAGGTGAGAGTTTATATACTGTGCATGGCTGCACACGGACCAAGACAAGAAAGGAAACAAGAACAGAGATAAGGAGACGTGAGGAAGTCTGAGGAGATCTAAGGAACCAAGATAGTGGTACAGAGAAGACGAAGGTGTGGGGATCAAAGAGAAGAGAAGGCGAGGAACCAAAGTAGTGGTACAAGGTCCAAGATAGGAGAACATGAGGCAAGAAGGCGAAGAGACCCGAGATATGGGTACAAGGTCCAAGACATGAGGTGAAGAAGACAAAGACGGGGATCAAAGAGAAGGGAAGACAGAGAAGACAAAGGAACCCAAGATATGGGTACAAGGTCAGAGACAAGGAAGACAGAGATCAAGGAAACAAGGACAAGGCAAAGACAAGGCAAAGATGTTGTACAAGTCCATAGGGAGTCTAAGGAGATCTACGGGGGCAAGGCGAGGGCGAGAGGATGAGGTGAGGAGACGGGGGGACAAGGAGGAGAGGGTTCCAGAGACGAGGTGGTCTGAGGAAGTCTGGGTTCAAAGAAAAGAAAAGAATGACATCACGTGATGCCATGAGTTGTAACAACCATCATAAGACTGTGTGGACGTTTTCATTTACTTTATATTTCTCACTTTGATATCTATGTATCTACCATATACTAGACAAGGGGGAGTGTTGAAAGGATGTATACTTACAGTCACATGACCTTATATTAAGTAAGCATTACAAAGCATATATAAGACTCGACTGAGTCTGAATATAAAAAAGATCTCTTTTGACCAGCAACTGCTATCATCTCTGAGAACCCCAACCCCTCCAAGGTAAGTAAACCCTAGAGTAGATTCCTTAGTGGCCCATGCAGCAACGCCAGCTACTAGCTATTGCAACAAGTATCAGCTTAGGTGCTTCTGCTCAAGGTCTCTCTCTCGAGCATGAATTGTGCTTTACCCATGCCCCTGTAATTGATGATCCAGAGTCAATATGATGGCACAATTTGATGTCCATTGACATGACGCTGTGCCTTGATGTGCTATGTGCAGTGCAATGCAGGGGCGCAGCACATGGCCAATTTACTGTATCTCACCAGACTCATTTGAAGAGGTCTTCAACTCTGGATTATCAAGTGTACAATCAATATTCAAATCAACAACAGTGCGGGAATCTAACAGAGCAAGGTGGAACACAACACCACACACCAAGGGACTAATGAGAACACAGGGTGAAATGTCGCACTGGAAAGTCAACAAAGGAGGCAGCTGCAGCAAGAGGACCAGGCACAGCAAACGACATAAACCTCTCAACCCTGGTAAGTGGCTCAAATCGTACTCACACTGTTAATGATACTGAAATGACCAGAACCCACCTAAGGGTCTAGTGTTTGTAGTCGCAAGAGTACTAAGGAGGATGTTCTGGGAAAACTCCAAGAGAACAAGACTAGAGAGCCTTGTACAACTTGGCTATAGTATTTATACTACTAGTACAGGTGCACAGACTGTGCAGTGCTTATCTACAGTTACTATATATGTATTACTAGGTCTGATACTGGGAAACATGAGGTGACATGAGGAGAGTGTTTACTGAAGGATAAGGATACCTGTGCAGGCATGTGTTGGATAGGGGGCATGAGGCGCATATGAGGTATGTCTCATGTTAATCTAGAGTGCGTCACTGCAAGATCAATATCATGGGAGAAAGTTGGGCTTTGTGGGAACTTTGTGTGAGTGAGCAAACATAGGGGCTTTTGTGGTATTCAGTGAATTGTGAGTGAATGAGCACCAGAAAAAATAGGGGAAAAATAGGGGCATTTGTAACAGATACCACCATCAGACACCACCACCACAACACAAATGAATCACATGCAATGATGTGTGTACCCTCAATGACACTAGCCCAAAGAAAAATGGACAGCATACCTCAATGGGGACTGAACGACGACATACCCAGAAGAGCCTCCAGCACCACCATCAAACTTGAAGCTCTGGGAGAGGAAAAGGTGATATGAGCTGCAAAGCCGTACTTATCAGAGTTGAAAAAGTAGATGTGTCAGAAGCATCGGGAGTATCCTGGCATGACAACCCAGAAGGACTCCAAGAGGAGCCAGGCAGTGAAACCAGCTGCTCCAGGCGACATCCACAGTGACCGGCGATACCCCAGAGACAATGAGGCAGGCTGCGAAAGAGTTGTCAAAGGTGCCAAATGCAATGAGATATGCCCCATTATGTGATGGGAGTGAGTGCAACATCAAAAGGGAGGCGTCGTGTCATGATAATTAGTCAAGAGGTGGAAAAGACCATTTGACAGTCCGTCAGATGTCCAGGTACATACCAATGAGTCTGGCACACTCCATAGCCTTGACACACAACTTGTGATGGCTCAGATCATTGCATTTCGGAGTATGTTGAGCAGGAGGGGCATAATTGTCCCATAATGCTATGAAGTACATCAGCAATGTATCATATTACTTTTTCTTACTTACACATTTTTCCATCACTTATGGCTACTATTTACATTGAAGTTTCCCATAAGTACATTCTAAGTAATCCACTCACACCCAAGTAGCTGACAAGTAGTCATTATAATTTAACATGTACTGGTAAATAACAAAAACTGCTTGACTCAGACATAGTTTATGTTGGCACATCCCATCATCCTGCTGTCATCATTGCCATCATTGAGTCATGGGTGAGAGTGCAAAGAAAAACACTCATGTGAAATTCCCATTGTCATTGATTATTTGTACCTGCTCTGATCTTCCTTGGAGGATGTGGCTATTATATAATGTTGTGCATTAGAAATGAGACCGACGTAGTGTTGTATCCTTGTGTCATCACCAGCATCATTGTTGGCATGTCCCATCATCCCATTATCATCTGAGTTGCCATCATCAACCAAGTCGTCATGGGTGACTCAGAGGATGAGGGAGAGGGAGGGATGGCATTCACTGTGATGCCATTGTCATGTTCTTGCATCATCACCAGTGTCACTGTCAGTGCATTCCATTGTCCTGTTGTGGTTGTTGTTGTGTCATTGTGTCAGCATTGTGGGTGAGGCTTTGAAACATTGAGGGTGGGTGAGGTCACATGTCATTGGAGTCATTCTGCATCATGTGACTTGATTGAGTAAGTAATGTTGGTGTGCTTAAAATTTCTCTAAGTCCCACCCAGCATTGGTATCACTCAAACCATCATCTCACTGGCCCTCCAACACAATGACAACACCATCCTACTATCATCAAGCAAGTATGGCATGATGAACAATGTTTCGGACTGCAGCACTCCTCAGAGTTCAACATTCAATGTTCACACTTAACCCAAACATCCCTGGTCTACAACCAAGGCAAATTGGCACTGATGGTTGAGACACACCTCACATTGAGTCCTCACTTCTTCCATTTTTGATACCCCCTTCATTCGGGCCATATCCCCTCTTTTTCACATATCTAGGTTTGTCCTATCTGAGCTGCTGTAGGACTGTGATGTGGTTGCAGCCTGATGATCGAGTAGCTGCATGTCATTAACCTCTACAGAGGCTGGATTCACACTGTGAGTCATCCTGGAACCATTCCTCACAAAATGTGACCATCCAGCTCATCTGCGACATGCTTCAAGTTCCACAGAATACAACTCTCGGATGTGAGCGTCTCTCCTCTACCCCTGCTGGTGCCAGACTGAAAGTGTACAATGCAGGTGTATGTTGATGCACTGGGTAACACCTTATCTTATGAAGCCTTCTGCAAGCCCAGAAGCCATGTTGTGCTACTTACTTACCTTTGCAACTTATAATACTTATAAATGCATTTTTTTTGCTGTTATGGGTTGGCTGGCAGTAGCAAAAAAAGTGATGACTACTTGTTCCAGTAATGGAACCTACTGGTACAAGTATGAATTTGCTTATTCTACAGTTTACTTGAATTTTACTTAACAAGTCAGCAAGTAGCTATAAGTAGCTGTAAGTAATGTGTTAGTTTCCTGATGTACCAAACATCATCCTTCAAGTTGGTGGAAAGGAGAATGTTGGTGCTGTACCTTGGCAAACGTGACCTTGCTCACATCAGCAACCATAGCCAGCATGGTGATGGCCTGTTCTTGAACGTATCCTTTGTTACCTGATT
The DNA here is from genome assembly GCA_038093895.1 of Boletus aff. mottiae. Lineage (NCBI taxonomy): Eukaryota > Fungi > Basidiomycota > Agaricomycetes > Boletales > Boletaceae > Boletus > Boletus aff. mottiae. The sequence goes on along the minus strand of JBBPTD010000398.1, from coordinate 20,518 downwards.
CAGCACAGATTAAGTAGTTGAGTAATTGTTCCACGATCAGATCAAGGTTATGGAAGAACTGCATGAAGTTGATCAATGCAGCATAAAGTAAGTAGAACAAGGGAGAGGAAGGGAATAGCACCAATGGCGCACATGAGTCATACATAGATAACCAAACTCGTACACATGGTATTACTGGGGTAAAAGGGGGGAAATGAGTGGCAGAGCAGCTAAACTGCAAAGTGGAGGGATACAAACAATGTGTGAGCAAACAACAAAGCAGGAGCAGAAAGCAGAGAAAAAGAAAATCTATGGCATGATGAGATGAACATGCTATATAAGAAAGCATGAGCGTCGAGCATGGCTATGACCTGCAAGTTTGTCAAGTAGTTGAGAATGAGGCAACAGGCAACGTCCATAAAGACAAATGGAAAGATGACTTCGTCCTCCCTGACCACATGTCCGTCCTTGATCGAACGTCCATTGGAGCTCATCTCAGGCAATAACGTGTCCGGGTTAGCCATGTGGAATTTCCCGGCGCCTGGCTCCTTGGATACCCTGTACGTCTTCTTATGGTGAAAGTTGACCAAGTAGTTTATCGAATCGACCGTGTAGAGCTGCAAGTTCATGAGTACCTGCGACATGCGCAGACCACGGTGAGCATCATCGTCGTCTATCACTGGTGTGCACGTACCACGACATCTTGAACCCGCGCTCATGTCTCTATGAAATAGACACTCGCAGCTGCCCGCAAATCGACGGTGTCACTCCCGTCTAGCTCCTTGGCACGCTCGATCCTGGTACCGTTTGTACCCGATCGCTACCATTGCGGTCAGACACCACCCAATCCCCCTAGATTCCACTTCTCCTTCCACTCCATTCCGAGCGTCTTGAGTGTGCGGTATATCTCAAGCATGACCTCCATTGGTGGCGATCGGCTCCGAATACCAAAGTGCCATTTCGTCCGATGCTGCTTCTTTTCTTTCACGACCGGCCATGTGCGTTTGGCATTGGCATAGGAGGCAAGGTGATGATGTTCGGGAAGTTGGTCAGGAAGTGGGAGAGATGAATTGAGGACAGCAAAATTGATTTCACCATCGATAGGAGGTGTCGAGAAATTGAGTCCATCATTGATCTCGTCATCGCCATTGAACTCGGCTTCAAACGGACTCTCCTCCAAGTCGCCTGTCGGTGACAGCCTGAGTGTACTCGGCGACATCGTATTCCTAGGCTAAAACGCCCACAACGTTAGCAAAAAAAGATCGAGTAAAAGCGACGACGACGATAGACTAACGTCCATGGCTGCTAACTTGGCATCACGCTCTTGCTCCTCAAACTCTGTGACTAGACATCATTAGCTGCACGGAATTGCGCTCACGGAATTGCGCTCACGGTCTCTTCCAGCCCTGCGTTTATCGTGCAAGAGCATGTAAGCCACCTGAGGACAAGCAGCGACGTGGAGATGGGTAGTGGAGATGACCATGAAAACACGATGGAAGAGGATGTTGAGGAAGGTACCGAGTCGAGGGGGCATCATGGAGTGACTCGACAGCTGATAGTGGCTTATGTAACCTTCACGCGCTGGACAAGGTTAGTTGGGATGACTTGGAGCCTCTAGCGTATTTGTAAGTAGAGTTGGTCCCTCGTCGCGAGGTGGTGGTCACGACGTTGTGTTGTTGTTGCCATCGCTGCCAGTAGTGGTGGCGGACAGCATCATTGTCGTCGTCACCGACGCGGAGTGGTGTGGCAGGGGTGTTGTCGTCATCATCCCGCGTCGTCATTGTCGTCGTCGAGGGTGCAACGGTGGTGGTGGTGGAGTCCCGGTGCGTCATCCGAGTCGTCGTCGTCGTTTCGGCGGCACGGCTAGTGTCACCATGCCGTCGTTGTCGTCGACGAGGGTACGGTGGTGGTGGTGGTGCCGCGTCGTCGCCGCCGTTGTTTCAGGGCACGGGTGCCAGTGCCATGTGTCGTCGTTGTCGTTGTCATTTCGGCGGCATGGATAGTGCCACCATGCCGTCGTTGTCGTCGACGAGGACACGGTGGTGGTGGTGGTGGTGGTGGTGGTGCGTCGTTGTCGTCGTTATTTCGGCGGCACGGGTAGTGCCACCGTGCTGCCATTGTTGTCGATGAGGGTGCGGTGGTGGTGGTGCCATGTACCATTGCCGTCGTCGTTTCGGCGGCATGGGTAGACCGTCTAGCAGGGATACACACGTTATCCCACGCCCAAGAGTGTCGTTGGATGTCCTTTGCAAGTACTGCGACGTCCGGCAAGGGTGATTCAAATGCTGACCCGAGGTGTTCGAAGTGCCCAATAGCACCATCGAGGGCGTAGTCGAGAAATGGGTATGACCTGGGGTGGAGTCGGACCATAGACTGAGAGGAGATTCCAGTGCTACCGGAGCTGGAGACGTCCACTAGTACAGGCCCTTGTGCTCGCTTGAGGCATGTAGACATATAGCACATGCACGATCGCACTAGCAGTAGGTGTGAATATTCCGGGTTCACGTGGTACGGTTGTAAATTGGAGCGCGTGCACTTGGCCATCAGGTACTCCTGCATAGCAGAGGGTCAATTGTACGCAAACACATGTTAAGCGACTGCAGATTTTACCTTGACGCTGAAGTGAGATAGAATGATGATTCCCGTTTTTTCAATGTAAGTCACTAGGCTCCCACACGCATCCAGCAACGCCCCACTGTGCATCGGTCCAATGTCGAAATCCAGTGTTCGCGTCTGAAGATTGATCGACAAGGCCTCCATGATTTCGGATAGCAGCAGAGGCCGTAGCGCCGCCACGAGCCAACTTAACGCTCGCTGTGCCAGCCGTCCTGCCGGAGTCTCCATATCGATTACAAGAAGGATTCTCTCGTATGTCTCATCAAGCCCTGTGGGTAGGCCGTGCAGAGCATCGCGCACTTCTTTTCGGGTTACACACCGATCGAGCGTGTCAATTGAACATTGGACCCAGCGAAACCTAGGGGAGGTCAACCGTCCACCTTGTCACACAAGACGGTGCAGATCTCCATCTTGAGCACAGATTCGAGATCTCTCAACCGTCGGCGAACATCCAATTCTCGGGTGACATGCAGCTCGATGTCCGCAGACAACTCATCTGCCATGTCTTCCATGGACACGAATGGCAGATCCGACAGTTCATCCATGATAACACGTAGGGGTCGGCTAGCGATGAAGAGACGTACATGATCTCTGATCGCTTTGAGAGCCTGGATAAGGTTTTGAATGTCCTTGCATTCGTCAAGAGCATCCACGATGACCAGAGGTTTCTTAGTCAACAGCCTGGCAACACGAGATACAAAGTCAGCAAGTTCCATTGCATTGCTGAGGGTGCTACCACCCCATTCCTTCGCCTCCGTTAAGGCATCCAATACAATTCCAAGATCGACAGGATGACCACGAAGCTGAAGAAGCAGCTGAGATAAGATGGAGCGTGGAACTTCTGCAGAGCTCGTGGATTGCTCGTTTCGAAAGTCACAATAGAAAAATGCGAATATGTCCCCCTCGCGTCGGTCCTTCTTGACGGAATCAATGACGAACGACCTGCAAACACAGTTAACACCGTTGGAATACATAAAATGTAGACATACACCAGTACGGATGCCTGCCCCAGCTGATTGCAACCAAGTCAGTCAAGAATGATTAGTGAAGTGTCGGAGGTCTCACGTTTGCCCCGCAACCACAAGGACCCACTTTCAGCACCCCTCCACATTCTGTACTGGGTCGTGTTACTGTAAACAACCATTCGCATGTATCTTCTTGGCGAAGCGACAATGTAACATCATGCTTTTCAGCACAGTTCAATCCATCGAGCCACTTCAATATTTCCTCAAGTTTCTTCTCTAGGAGAATATCAGATGGATGCGTGGAGGCAAAGGCAGATAAACAGAATAGCTACAACCTTCTGCTTTCCTCTGCCCGTCACTCTTCAACTCGTGGCTCCCTTGTGAAGCTGCACGTCTATCCTGGTAGTGAACTGTCTCATGTACAGTGGTGCTAACCAACGCTCAGACGACAGTCATTCGTCTCCTGCATAGTAAAAAGACTTACATGATCTCTGGATGACATCGAGGTACATCATGTTGCTTTTCAACAGCCTTTTCGTTGTCCCTAAGTGACATCGTTATGTATAGATCATCCAGACGACGAAAAGGCCCACCAGATCTCGGTCGAGAATAAACATTCTTTGGATGAATTAAAGAGGTCGATAGCTTCCTTGATCTTGTCCTGCATGACGGTCGAACCTCGTCCTGTAAGCGAAATCGAATGCATCCATGAGGGGGCATCTCGCTGGAGTAAACGCTCCATCCGGTTCAAGGTGTCTAGGCACTCCTGCGGTTCGTCCGTGCTGATCCAATCTTGTATCCAGACGTCGACTAGAGGACCCCTTTCAGAAAGTGGTTTGTCAAGCACACCGGCGAGGCATTCGCAAGTGACGGAGATTCGTCGCATATCGTCTTCCAACTGGAAGCAGATACGATTTTGCGAAAGATTTTGCGAGAACGCTCCATGGAGAGTGAGAAGGTATGCAGGACGGTCGGCGCTTAACCACGTCCCGAATGTTAGTAAGACTTGTCGCGGGAGTTTTTTTACCCATTGCACCTCCTGTGTCTGTAGACCCGAAAAACAATCCAGTAAAAAAAACGTTCTTTTCACGGTATCTCAAAGACATTAGACAACACCATCACGACACTCTCTGTACGCTCCCAAGCACAGCACGCGCCAGACCAATATACTCGACACCCATCTCATCCTTGTGCCTACGCCGATCCCGCTTCTCCCAATGCGAGATACATCCATCGATGAGCGACAAGGCCTCCTCTGGCGCGTGCTGGGAGTCGACCCAACGGACGTACTCGGCTTCTTACCACCCGTGAAGCGTGTGTGGGAGTGGCGACGGCGACCGGACGAGGCCGCCATTTCCTCGACAAGTGACTCGGTCATGTCAATGGGCAAAGCGTCCACGATCGCCAGCGAAAGTGTGATCAAAGACCCACCGCAGGTGTCGATCTCGACCGAGGACGGCAATTCGGTTATCCTCACGGGAGACGACGTGGACAAACTGTCTTGTATCGATTCAGAGCTGCACTTGTTGCCACCGGTAACGTTCCCGACAGAGTCACTCTCCGAATCAATGGAGGATCTGACGGGGAGTAGGCGGCTGGGCTTGAACGGACCTCTGACTTCGACAACCGTGACGTCTCTCAGCTTCGTGTCCGCGATCTACAGGCCTCTGCGCCTCACATTTGCTCAGTCCAGGAGAACTCGTCCCCACAGTGCCTTCACTGGATCACACCTACCCCGACATTTGATGGCGATGACAATGGTGGACACGTCAAAAGCAGAGGTATCCAAAGGGCCCGAGGGACCATCCATCCTCGTCCCCGATGGCTTCTCGCTCTACACCGAAACAACGCCCACATCCTCATCTCTTCCAAGGACGAAGCGTTCCTGAATCCTGTCCAAGAGTTCAACCGCAACATGAGCGTCGTGTGCATCCGGGTATGGAGCGAGGAAGTAGACAGAGAGAAGGAGGACAAGTTTAGACAGGCTGAAGAGAGACGGGAAAAGAGACTTGAACAAGCTGCTTGGGAGAAACCGAAAGGTGAGGGTCGGGTATGCATCCGTCAAGGGTGTTTTTGATTCATGTAGGGGTGGTACAGCTCAAGCCGAGGAGGAAACGTCTCACTCCGCCGATACGACTGGCGATGCGTCGATCATGGACCTTGATACGGTCGAGAATACCGTGAAGCCTCGCGTGGTATGTCGGCAGGACTGATGCATTGTTCGACACTTTTCGCTCAACTATTCTTCAAGTACTATCACCCGCACAAATTCGTCCTGTTGGTGGCCCTCTCGGCGACAGGGCTACACTCGATCCGCTATGCAAAGGAAATCCCTCTTGTGAGGTTTGTCATGGAAGCTGGTCGACTCCCTTTTCTCTGACTGTATTTAGGTTCGTTGTCGCCAATGATTTATCACCATCTGCGACTGCTGTGACGAAGAGAAATGTGGAGATCAATGGACTTGGCCCAAGCGAGGAAGAGACCACCGCCCCTGACGGTCAACGGACAGTCAAGCCAAATCTGGGCAAAGTCAGAGTCCACTAAGATGACGCGTGGTGCGTCCAAATCATCAATCCATGGCTCAAGACGCCTTACGAGACGTTAGCACTCTGATGTATAATCACCGCACGGAGAAAACTCGGGTCGACGTCGTCGATCTTGATCCGTATGGCACCGCCGCTCCATTCATCGACGCAGCCATGCAAGCCATAAACAGTGGAGGCAAGTCAGCAGCTCGAGGGGCGACGTTTCGATATTAATGGTGACCTTTATAGGTCTGCTCTGTGTGACATGCACTGACATGTCGATCCTTGCTACGACGAATTACTCTGAAAAATGGTGAGCGGTCTCGTACACGGTCCGTTGCTGATGACCCAATCTCCTATAGCTTCTCGAATTATGGTGGTATGCCTGTAAAAGCAGAGTTCGCTCACGAGGCTGTAAGTGTGATATCGGTTTGTGAATTCATGGCACCTATCAAGGTATAGGCACTCAGGCTGGTCTTGAACACAATCTCGACATCTGCAAGTAGATACGGACGCTACATCGAACCCTCTTCTATCCTTGTCCATCGACTTTTACGTTCGTATCTTTGTGCGAGTCCATGCAGCTCCTGTAGAAGTGAAAAGAGCAGCCAGGTAACGTTCTCGTATCGTCTATGGCACTCGCTTGTTCAACTGACATTGTCAACAAAAGCAAAACGTCCATTTACTACGTCTGCTGTGGATGCCTGTCCTTTCACGAGCAAAAATTCGGGCGGGTCGTAGAAAGGACGAACGAACAGTCTGGCGCAGTCAATCTTCAACACAAAACGGCCACTGGCCCCCCCGTTAATTCGGCGTGCCCCGAGTGTGGCTACACTATGCGCTCTCACGCATTGCCAGGGTCGCTCAAGACGACTGCCTCGCACGATGTCATTCACGACGTCTTTCGAGCGTGGGCCCAGCGCCATCCAGTACGGATGGACCGGATTTCGGAGACAGCACCAGCGGCCAAGTTGTTGAGCAAAGAGATCAAGTATGTTTCTTACGACTCTTTTTTTTCTTTTTCGTCGTGCCCCTTGTTTTTCTCTATCTACCTTTTCCCCTCGGTATCCGTGGATCACCCCCTCTTTCCCCCGTATCTCACACGTCCCTTTTCTCATCCTCACCTTCCATCCCACGTTCTGATAACCGACCAACTCATTCTTTCTCCATCCAGAACGCCGATCGACTTTACAAAACACCCCGAATCCGTGACGCGCATGACAGACGTGCGAATCGTACGGTATCAGCAGAACCCAGCGCCACATTGGGGACCGGGGTTGAGGGCGGGTGGGAAGCGGAAGCGGGCAAAGTCGGATGATGGTGAGAGTGATGGTGCTCGCCAGCGAACCATACTTACCTCCAACGTCCTCGTCTCATCTCAAACCCCAAACCGCATTCCTGACTCAAGAGTCTGCCGTGGAGGAATTTTCTGTGGCCATATCCAAGCTTGACATTAGTATCGAGGATGTCAGAACGCAAGTAAGCTCTCAGGTTCTCTCGCATCCGTCCGACGAGGGCTCGTCGTCGCCGAATCAACGATCAAAAAGTGAGCGTGTGTGTTTTTACCACACCGTTTTGGGGACAGGACCGAAAGGAAAGGGCACCCTTGGACAAATAGGTTACGCCAAAAGATTCGGGTGCCATATCAGGTGCTGCAAGCCAACGTGGCGCGTCTTGAGCGCAAACGAATGATGCGCTTCAGAGGATGGGGCGGTTTGGGGTTTTGGTGAAGCGACTCGATGTCCAGATGAGCGAGCTGGGGAATGGTGCTGGCACTGGCACTGGCGGTGCCAATGGGGGCGGAGAGAAGCGCGACGGGAATTGGCGCGAATGGGACTGGGGAGTACTAAGAAGACAGGGAACGCACGATCGCCAAGGCTGCGTTGAGCATTGCAGAATTGAGTGCGTGCTGTGTGTTGCATTTTGGTGTTTGGGGAGTCTGACGGCGAGTAGGTGCATTGGTCGATGGACCTGACGGAGGTGATTCGGAGGAGACGGATGTACCTCCAGATGGCGAGTCGTCGTTGTCGATGAGCGCGAATAGTATTCCGTTGCGCTCTGTCCACGTGGCAGCTGGATACATTCCGTTTATCACTGATTCGAGACAGAAGGTCGGGGAGGAAACGGAGGCTATGGTACTTCAGGGCCTCACGTCCTTGGTGTGTCAGTATGGCGCAGTCGTCACGCACATGTTGACATTGTTGGCAGGATCAATCGCTCCTCGCATCGTCACTGCAGACGGCTTATAACCTGCGCATGTTACCGACGCGGGTAGCGGTCTTGTACGCGATTTGAGCGAGGCTGTAGAGGAGCGTATCCGAAACGCCTTTGATCTCACCCGAATATCAAAAGAGATTGTGGCCAAAGGTGGGTGGGTCGTATAGAGATTTCGTCTCTTTCTAACCCATGTATGAGTGTAGAACCCACACAAGCATCACAGGGATTGCTATACAAGTCGTGTGTGCGAACAGAGCCGAAACGTCATTGCGCCACAATTTGCAGCTGCACTATGGGCGAGGATCGAGTTCCCCTTGGACAATAGCCCGTGTGACCGTTGCATACTCGTGCTAAACCACGACGGCAAAGGGCTATGACGCCAAAAGGAAGAACGAACGCCGAAAGATTTCGGAGCTCGCCAAGAACAGAGTCCATTGAGAAAGTGAGCGGCTGTGTCTGGCTTGAGGTGTGTGTGTGTGTGTGTGTGTGTGTGTGTGTGTGTGCTTTTCTCATTCTCACTGCAGGCCATGATTGCTGTCAATGGTGGCAAGGTTGCCACCAACAAACCTACCATAGCTATGAGAGCTGGTGTGTTAGGGCATTGTACTTAATTACTACTTGTTTCGTGACTTATCTGGTGGTGCACCAACAAGCTGGAAAAAAGTGGCTTCCAGTAATGGAACCTACTGGAAAAAGCATTTGTTGTTAGAATGCTGATGAAGCAGCACATGGGTTAAACCAGAAGAGTATCCATAGTGTGTGAAAGATTCACTGAGAGGGCTGTGTAGTTTGAAACTCATGCTTGTCATGGCAGGTGTGGGTGTGGGTATACATTGGCTAGATATAGCCTGTTGCCTAGTGCTGGTAGATAGAACCTCCCTAAATGCACAAAGGAAATGTCAACTGTGAGAGTATCCATAGTGTGAAAGATTCACTGAGAGGGCTGTGTGGTCTGAAACCCACTTGTCATGGCAGGTGTGGGTGTGGGTATACATATGGCTGGCTGCTAAATATAGCCTGGTGCCTAGTGCTAGTAGATAGAACTTCCCTAAATGCACAATGAGAATGGGAAATGTCAACTGTGTGAAAGATTCACTGAGAGGGCTGTGTAACCTCAAACCCACACTTGTCATGGCAGGTGTGGGTGTGGGTATACATATGGCTAGATATAGCCTGATGCCTAGTGCTGGTAGATAGAACTACCCTTCCCTGGATTCATTCCCAAGGTCAACTATGGGTATAAAATCAGGGTGATTTGGATGAACTTACCCAGGCTGAAGCACTTACATTCTCCCTGGTAGGTAATTTGTGGATTTCTTCTACTCCATTCTCATGGATAATGGAATCTCCAGGGTACTGTAACCATGGCAAATCGTCCTTGCTTTCTGGGCTCAGAAGGCACTCGTTTTCTGGGCCAAACCACAGTTGATATTCAACTAAACAACTGGCTGGTGGTGCCTGAAGCAATGCAACATCCACTCAGGCAAAGTGCTATAGCTGTTGCACAAGGCCTCACTGTAGTGGTGCCTGAGATGTCAACTGTCCCAGCTGTTCCACCCAATGGGCCACCACAGGAAAATTGGGTGGCTGCTCCAGAGTTTTTGAATCACTTGCAGTTCACAAGATTGGGTCCTAGTCCCCCCAATGCCCTCCATTTACCTGAGGTATGTTTTCACCCAAATAATTACACAAACTACTTAAGAAATAACAGGGGGCTGTTCCAATTCAAGCTGCATTACACATGGTGAATGGTGTTGAGCTGGTGGGATTTGATGTCCCATGGTACCATGAAGTAGAAGAAAGGTATCCTGACCATCAATTATTCTATTACAAGCACAAGAAACGTACTCCAAACACTCATGAGGTCATAATGCCTCTAATCCCTCTCAATCACCCTCAATCTAAGAGGATTGCTGTTGATTCCTTGCATTTTGGGACTCAGATCAATGTGTACAGACAGGGACGCTTTGATTGATCACTTACTAATCAGTAAATCAGCACTTGGCTGTAGAGTACTGTACAGAATTGTGTAGTATCACAGACCTTACAGTTGTTCCAATGCACCTGGAGGCCAAAGAGTAAGGAAAGTAGTGCAATAATGCAGCAGATGTGTTAATTGGGAAGACGTGCAGGCATCAGTGTTCTGGACAGTTTCTAGAACTTCTGCATGGGATGGAGTGGCAGGGTCCTTCAAGAGCATAAAGACATGGTCAATCATGGTCAGTGCACACATAGTCCGCTCAGCATGGATGGAAATGCCAGAGATGGTGCTGATAGTTGACCTCCATCAGCAAACCAGCACTTGGCTGTAGAGTACTGTATAGAATTGTGTAGTACCACAGAACTTAAAGAGAGGTACCTAGTAATGCAGATTTACACATATTGAAAGGACACGTACTTACAGTAACATGACCTTATATTAAGTAAGCATTACAAAGCATATATAAGACTCGACTGAGTCTAAATAATAAAGATATCTCTCTTGACCAGCAACCGCTATCATCTCTGAGAATCCAACCCCCTCCAAGGTAAGTAAACCCTAGAGTAGATTCCTTAGTAGCCCGTGTGGCAACACCGGCTACTAGCTATTGCAATAGGTTATGAGCACCACAGCTCTGATGATGCAGTTTACCACTTGTCATCTGCTCATGGGTGAAACCCTTGGACACAGGCTGTTCTGTGTGGAAACACTGAACACTCTTTGATGCGGCAACGCTCAAGAGCAGCAGCCATCAGACTCTGGATGTAGGAGGTCGCTATGACCCTACACTCTAGAAGCTCTGATGTTGTTCAGTGATGCAAATGTTTTTTCTTGCTCCCTTTATTGGTTCAAACTGACATGTCATCTTCCAAGACACTACATACCACAATGCCTATCCCTCAATGTCTCACCATCCTCAAATCTTTCAATGACCCAACCATCAACTAGGCCAATGCTCCTGGTCCCTCATGGGAAGAAGGACACCCCTATGGCAACTGGACAGGACCTTATGGTCCTACATGGGAAGACCTCCCAGGTTTCGATTTTGACCTCCCACACTGGGATATGTATCATCAGGACGATGAAGAAATCTACCAAGAAAACTACTCCGTCCATGACTGGCTTGAGGACAATACACTCTTGCCAGATGTCCCAGAGGATGTATCTCTGCCAGTTACCACTGGCCTCCATCACCAGCGCATCCACTCTGCTTTCACAGAGAATGGCCCCTTTGGCACTCCTGCCTCTATCACCCTCCTTGAACGTATTGAGGAGACCCCTCCTGTTGAATCCCCTCCAAAGGATGAAAGTGACATAGAGGAGGATATGATAAGCACGAGTGACATGGATGTTAAAGAGACTCTTCAATGAGGTGCCCTAGTGGCAAGTTCCTCTCTTCCTTTGTCCATCTCTATCAGGCACTGACACGCGGTTTTTATCGCCTCAGATAGTATATAATTTGTATGTGCCTGTAGTAGATGTAGACAATGCTACTACTGCTCCTCCCTTCTCAATATGTGACCGCTGTAAAAAGCAGAAAACAACTAAGAGTAAAGGAAAGGAAAAAGAACATGACAATGCCCTACCCCATGACATGTGGCTCCTTGATTCAGGAGCATCATCACATTATGCCAATAATCTAAACGATCTGGTTGAGTATACACCTTTCCTATTACCAACCTACTCCCAGATGGCAAACAGTTGTATGTCAATAAAAGGAAAAGGAACAGTGATTATTCGCTATCAAGGTAGACTTGTGCAGTTATTGCTGGTCATTTACATGCCATCATGCACAATAAAGCTCATCTCTATGGGTATCTTGTTAACCGATACCTGCATGACACTCCAGACCTCACCAGGTCATATCAATATATTTGATAAATGCACTAAGCAACTGGTACTGAGTTTCCACTCCCATGGCGACACAATGTACTGGATGCGTGCCCCCACTGTTCGTCCTCAAGCCGACTTATTGTCGATGACCTCTGTGGACTATGAACTCCTCCACCGCCAATTAGGCCACCCCTCGCGTGATGTGCTTCACGCTGCAAAGAAGCACATTAAGGACTTTCCAGATGTTGATATTCCATCCACTGTCCCTATATGCTCTGGTTGTGAGCTTGGTAAACAACCAAACCGTACTTTTCCTCATAGTGAGAAGCACGCAAGCACTCCCTTTGAGTTAATTCATTCTGCCCTCAAATTGTTTGAAATAGAATCATACCACAAGTACAAGTACACAGTCGTCTGTTATGATGACTACACCTCTATGGCTTGGCTGGTCCTAATTAAAACTAAGGATCAGACACTTAAAGTGACCAAGCAATTCCACACCTATGTGCATACTCAGTTCAATGCCATAATACAACACTGGTGCTCTGATGCAGGGGGAGAATACACCTCTCAAGCTTTCACTGAGTATATGTGCGATAATGGCATCCATATACAACAATCCGCCCCTTATGCCCACCAGCAGAACGGACGTGCAGAATGCCTAATCCGTACTATTATGGACAAAGCACAACCCATGCAACTGCAGGCTTGCCTGCCTGATTCTTATTGGGAGTTTGTGGTATTACATGCACTTCATGTGTATAATTGCACCCCATCTCATTGGCTCCAATGGAAAATGCCATCTGAGATGCTCACCGGCGAAAAGCCTACTTTCTCGCATCTTTGGGTTTTTGGCTGTGGTGCATACGTTCACTTACCAGTTGAGACTCGCAAAGGCAAATTACAGCCTAAATTGCAACTGATGATCTACCTGGGCATTTCTGCCGGTAGTGATTCAAACTACCTCTTTATGCGCCCCAACAACATGCTACACACGTCGGCTCACACCATTTTTGATGAGCACCTCTTCCCAAGGTGTTCAAAGGCTCAGCCACACCGGCCCATTAATCACCTGCCACGTTCTCACGCTCATGATGATGGATCCTCGGATTCTGATTCTGAACCATCGGACCCAGAGTCAGATGCAGAAATCACTCCTCCTACTGTCCATTGTTGCCTGGCCCCCAGGCCGATTACTCCACCTCCAGCTACACCTCCTAGGGCACCTACACCGCCACTGGCTCCGCCAGCACCTCCAATTACCCCCCCTCGTTGTCTGCCTCCACCTCCGCCTGCTCGGCCAGTATGCCCACAGCATGAGTGCCATGCCCCCATCCGTCCTGAAAATGTGTATGGGGAGCGCCGCGAGCCGCTAAAGCAGCTTCAAGACATCGAACATATCTCTGACTGGCACAGACTTGTTGGAGAAGCACTGGCTGGACCTTCAGATTCACCTGTTGTCCCTGGAGGAATGCCTCTGTCCCTGACTCTGTCAGAAGAAGATGTAAAGTGCATCACCAGGGAAGGGGGAGACACATTGGTTTCATACCTCTGCAGCCGTGCCTTTCTGCTGGAAATAGAACAGTCCAACGTGAATTACTGCGAATGGACATACTGCAACATCCTCAAGTTACCACAAGAGGAACAAACCCTTTGGTGTAAAGCCTGCCACGATGAGTTACAAATACTCAAGGACCGCAAAGTCTACGAAATCATGGATAGACCCACAAACAGGAAGGTTATTAAAAACCAATGGGTCTTTGATGTAAAATCAGACGGTAGAAAGAAAGCCCGGCTCGTCGCCAAAGGCTTCTCTCAAGTAGAAGGGATCGATTTTGATCAAATATTCTCACCTGTCATACGCTTCGAGACAGTGCAGTGCATGCTTGCCCTTGCAGCAACAGAGAACTGGTACATCACAGGTCTCGACGTCCAATCCGCCTATTTATACAGCAAACTGGATGAGGAACTATACATGGACTTCCCTAAAGGCTTTATGCCCCCTCATTTCAAAGGGAAGGTCTTGAGACTACTACATGCCCTGTATGGCCTTAAACAAGCCGGACTAGCTTGGTGGTGCGAACTTGACAAATCCATGAAAGAACTGGGCTTCACACGTCTTAAAACAGATGCTGGCCTCTTCATCTATCGCAAAGGCAAAGAGCTCGTTCTAGTGATTATCTACGTAGACAACACCATCTTCTGCAGCCCCAACAAACCTTTCGTAGACAAGGTCAAGGCTGCATTCATGAAGAAATGGGACTGTTGCGACTTAGGAGAAACACACAACTTCCTAAGAATGAACATACATTGAGATGGTCAAACAATTAAGATAGACCAGCGAGAATACCTCAACAAAGTCATAGAGCGATGCGGCATGACTAACACAAAAATCACCAACACCCCTCTCCCTCAGGGCTACTACCCAGAGAAAAATGATCTCCCTGTACAAACGGAACTTCGGACATGATTCCAACAGGTCATCAGATCATTGCTGTATCTTATGATCAGCACAAGACCTGACATCTCATATGTGGTAACACAACTCGCCTGCATGTCTGCAAACCCATCAGAAGAGCATCTGAATAAGGCTCTATACATCTGCCGGTACCTCCTTGGTACCCGAGACTACTCTCTTGTATATAGTGGCAAGACCAGTAAAGGCATCATCACCTGCACTGACTCTGATTGGGGACAAGACAAAGTCACGTCTCACTCACAAACAGGTTTCTACCTGAAATTCATGGATGGTGTGTTCTTGTGGAACTCACACTTACAAAAGACCACAGCTCTGTCTTCTACAGAAGCTGAGTACGTGGCCTTGAGCGACTGTATGTGCCAGGCTATTTGGATTCATCAAATGATGGAAGAACTTGGCTATTGCCTTGGCCCCATCCCCGTTTGTGGTGACAATCAAGGTTCACTCTTCATAGCGCAGAACTCAGTTACTGAAAAATGTTCCAAACACATCCAGATCCATTATCACTTTGTACGTGATGCTGTGATGCTGTGGAAGCAGGTTGAGCTGCTCTTTATCCCAGGGACCGACAATCCTGCGGATATGTTCACTAAGAACCTTGGACATGTCAAGTTCAAGGAGTTTCGCTCCCAGCTCAGTTTGGAATTCAACTCACCGTCATAAGACTGTGGACGTTTCTATTTTACTTTATATTCCTCACTATGATATCTACGTATCTACCGTATACTAGACAAGGGGAAGTGTTGAAAGGACGCGTACTTACAGTCACGTGACCTTATATTAAGTAAGTATTACAAAGCATATATAAGACTCAACTGAGTCTGAATAATAAAAATATCTCTCTTGACCAGCCACCACTATCATCTCTGAGAACCCAACCCCCTCCAAGGTAAGTAAACCCTAGAGTAGATTCCTTAGTAGTCCGTGCGGCAACGCTGGCTACTAGCTATTGCAACATACCTTTCCCCATTCTTATAGTCCACCAAGGTATGGGGGACAAAACAGCCATGTCAGACACAAGCAGTACTGCTGATTCCTGTTGACTCCAGCTTTCCTTGGCTTTTATTAGCCTGGTTGACAGCCCAATGATTGTTGCAAGTAGATTGCTGATCAATCACATTGGTTCCCAAGATTTAGCCAATGATCGGCATGTATATACCTCCAAAGGATGATGAGTGGCCTTCAAGTATGACTGATACTCAGACCGGCTGACCATATATGCAAGGCCATCCATGAGCCATATTTGATCATCTGGCCACTTGTCATGCATGTGTTTGGCCTTGAAGTTACCATTCATAACCAAGGTTCAGGTGTATTTCCAACTAAAATATAACTTATGTTAGGGCCAAAAGCAGCAAAATTGGCTTTGGAGATGCAAACACCTGGAAGCTTCCTCATTGATTGGGTTGCAATTTATCCCTGGCTGAGGGCAGCTTGGACAAAATAGAGCCAACTCCCCTTACTTTGATTCGCGATTTTGATGACTGAATCCTTTCCATTTCAGGAGTTTCAATAATCTATATTCTGGAAGCTCACAGCAATTCTTGGTACCAATTCTAGGGGAAAGGTCACTGTTTATCATTAGTGCTGAGATATTACATCAAGGACTCATTGGGACTAAATGCAGAAAAATGTTAGAGGTTATATGACGAAGTTTGCTAAAATAATTGGAACCAGAAGTCCCACACTCCAGATTATCACAAATGAAATCATCCAGGATGTGGAAGGTGAAGGCTGTCTGTGGCTGATCCAGAGTGGCAGGAAAGAGTTTATTATGAAAAAGTTGCATGTATGCCAGAGGAGAATCGGGGCAGTGACAACAGTTGAGTGTCAGGTAATGGATCCCTGTGGTATCAACTATGGTGAGGTAATCCTCATGATCAGGGGCCTGGAGATTTGAAGGAATATATTCTTCATTGGTGTTGATCCATTCATTGACTCCATTTCCTGGGAGCCCATTGAGTTCAGGCTTGTTTGGTGCTTGGCTTGGGCAAGACCTGCCTTCATGGCCAAGGTGTACCTCAAATCCAGCCTGTGAAAGATGACCTATTCAGTAGGGGACTTTCAGTTGGCAACTGTTACGCACCAGATTTAAGGATGAATCTTCAAAAAAGGACTCAGTCCATTGTGAGATCCTATGGAAAGGATGCATCTGGTACTTATTCCGAGTGCATAAGGTATAGAACAATGGCTGGCTGAAGCAATTGGAATATCTATAAATTCCATCTCCTCCACATGAGGTACATTGTCTGGGCTTTGGAGGGGCCTCCATATCCAACAGTGTATCAAGGAATTTGGTCTTTTGGCTTAGCCATTCAAGGAGATAGCTATTGGATGTCTGTAAATTTCCAGTCAATGGACTGTCGATTTCACCATATCAGGCAGACCTTCTTCACTGGCCACCTTAGAGGCCAAATATCAGAAAGGTCAACATAGCTATCATCAAGGTCCCGATATTGTTGATCTGAGAACTTGGCTGCTAAGCCAATCAGCTTAATCGGCGATGAGGAAAGGTTTTTTGGCTTCGTGGGTGATGTCGTCGAACCGAATGACTTTAATGGAGAGGAATGGCTGAGGTCTGTCGATAACTTTGCAGCCTGACCTTCCAATCTAACCATTTGACCCTTTGGACTCTGTGCCATATCCTTGGTGATCCAAGCAATACATGTGACTTTGCCAGGATTGATTCTTTGGCATGCTGATTGGGTGTCATGACCCAGAAATTCACCAAGTCCAACTCTGGCCAACTCCAGAATACCTTGAACAATCTTTGACCTCAAGTCAATGGACATACCTTGGACTTGTACCTCCAAACTCTGTACCTCTAATCAACCCCCTTCAGCTCTAGCTTGCATTTCACCTGTCAATCAGTACAGCCCACCCTGGCTGTATTCCATGCTCTGCTCCGATCATCATTCTGCTCCTATGTATATTGCCTTGCACAGTATTTACAGATCCAGACTCCCCCCGGACTTTTAGTGTATATAACACTTTTGTATTCTCCATTGTAATAGTAGTACGAATATCTTGTCAAAACTATCCTAGTCTCATCTGACTTCCTCATCTTACTATTCCTAGCCTTGTCTACCATACCCAACCCCCCCATCTATATACACCCTCTTTATAATCTTCACCCTGAACCTCCAAAATATGAGGACCAGTGAGTCTGGCAAGGGTGCGACATATAAGTCCTACACCGATGTCCTCAACAACTTCACTCCTCTGGTCATTTCGCCCTCCAACATCTTTGGGCATCACTGCTGTTGAAAGGACGTGTACTTACAGTCATGTGACCTTATATTAAGTAAGCATTACAAAGTGTATATAAGACTCAACTGAGTCTGAATACAAAAGATCTCTCTTGACCAGCAACCACTATCATCTCTGAGAACCCCAACCCCTCCAAGGAAAGTAAACCCTAGAGTAGATTCCTTAGTAGCCTGCGTGGCAATGCCAGCTACTAGCTATTGTAACAGGTTATGAGCCCTGCAGCTCTGACGATGCGGTTTACTGCTTGTCATCTGCTCATGGGTGAAACCCTTGGACATAGGCTGTTCTGTGTGGAAACACCAAATGCTCTTTGATGTGGCAATGCTCAAGAGCAGCAGCCATCAGACTCTGGATGTAGGGGGTCGCTATGACCCTACATTCTAGAAGCTCTGATGTTGTTCAATGATGCGAATGTTTTTTCTCACTCCCTTCATTGGTTTAAACTAACATGTCACCCTCCTAGAACCTACAAACATGTTGTCTACCCTCTCCACTATCCCCAAGCTTAATGGTACCAACTACAAGCATTGGGCACAGGAAATGGAAGCGTACCTTCACACCATCGGCATCTGGAACAAGTTCGCCAACAAGACATGCCCCACTGCGGCCAGAACTGCCCTCACCCCCACCGAAGAAGAAGCCCAAGACAAATGGGACGAGAATGAGGACCAAGCCCTTGGCTCCATCCATCTCTGCCTCGATCCTATCATTGCTGGCAACATTGCTACCATCATTGTGGCTAAAGACCTTTGGGATGGCCTTAAGGCCAAGCATGAGACCGCCTCCCTTGCTTCTGCCTATACCAAGTGGAAGATCATGCTCAGAATTACCTTCCCCGACAACAACCACCCTGGCCCAAGCTTCTCTAAGCTGAACGCCAGCTTCGCCCAGCTAGAATCACTCCAGCACAAAGTGCCTGATAACCTCAAGGCACTTATCACTGTCGCCAAGCTGCCCAAGTATGCAGAAACCCTCCACCAGCAGCTCAATGCTGCCATCGATGCCAACCCCACCAAGAACAAAGTTCTAACAATGACAATGGTGGAACTCGAGAACGTCCTCACCACTGCCTGGCAGCACCACCTCACCCACCGGCCTCCGCCTTGCGCTCAGGCCAACAAGGTTTCAAATGTAAAGCACCAGCAAGATGACCCCTCCTTTAAGAAGCAGCAGGAGACCTTGTCCAATAAAAAGGATAAGGAAAAGAAGGATAAGGGGAAGAAGTGTCACCAGGGCAAGCACTCTGAAGAAGGGGAGAAGAAGCACAAGGATTGTGTGGCCACCACCACCAAGTCATCCTCCGCCTCATTTGCTTTTGCGAGTATGCTCCAGGAGCCTGCAGTTTTCAGCCTGGCCTCCACCAACTTCATTGAGCCCACTCAGGACCCCCTCGCCCTTGTGCACATACCTGGCGCCACCCACTACGGGCCCCCTGCCTTCCCACAGGTCCAAGAGGCCATCTCCCTTGCTCGCTGTATTGGGGAGACCCCCACTACTCAGGTTGTCCACACCCTCGAGCCCATCGTCAAACACCGCCGCTGTGTACATGCGCAGCAACACTCCGCCTTCAATGAGGATGGTGCCTTTGGCACTAGAACCATCCCCCCCAACCACACCGGCCCCTCTGCACCCTCTCTCATAGAGTGCATGGAGACTCCAAGAATCATTGAGATTATCTCTGATTCAGAGGATGATGATTCTGTCAGCCTTGGTGAGAACATGGAGGTGGATGATTACATCACGCAGTTCTTCAACAACAGTGCCCAGTGGCAAGTCCCTCTCTTCCTTTGTCTGTCTCTCACAGGCACTGATGCATGGTTTTCATCATCTCAGATAGTATATAATTTGTACATGCCTGTAGTAGATAGTGACAATGCTACTACTGCTCCTCCCTTCTCCATGTGTGACCACTGTAAAAAGCAGAAAATAACTAAGAGTAAAGGAAAGGAAAGAGAACATGACGACCACCTTCCTCATAACATGTGGCTTCTCAATTCAGGAGCCTCATCCCACTACACCAATGATCTAGACGATCTGATTGAGTATTCTGCCTTTATGCAACCTACCTACTCTCAGATGGCAAATGGTTGTGCACCGATTAAAGGCAAAGGAACAGCAATTATTTGCTTCCAAGGTAGACTTGTGTGGTTATCGCCGGTCATTTACATGCCATCATGCACCATAAAGCTCATATCTATGGATACCTTGTTAACCGATGTCTGCATGACACTTCAGACCACACCTGGTCATATCAATATATTTGATAAATGCACTAAGCAATTGGTACTGAGTTTCCATTCTCATGGCAACACTATGTACTGGATGCATGCACCCACCATTTGTCCTCAAGCCAACTTATTGTCTATGGCCTCTGTGGACTATCAACTCCTCCACTGTGAGCTTGGTAAACAACCAAACCATACTTTTCCTCATAGTGAGAAGTGTGCAAGCGCTCCCTTTGAGTTAATTCATTCTAACCTCAAATCATTTGAAATTGAATCGTACCACAAGTACAAGTACATGGTTATCTTTTATGATGACTATACCTCCATGGCTTGGCTGGTCCTGATTAAAACTAAGGATCAAATGCTCAAAGCGACCAAGCAATTCCATGCCTATGTGCATACTCAGTTCAATGCTGTAATAAAACACT
>JBBPTD010000397.1:0-28417 GCA_038093895.1 Boletus aff. mottiae | reverse complement strand
GGCTGATCTTGGCAGTGAATACCGACAGCATAACTGATGCATGTACTAGATACGCTCTGGCTACAGAGTGGCTGAGCTCTCTCAGGGCTTTCAAGGGTATCTCGCTACAACGGAGGCATTCTTTTATGCACTCGACACTCTTCCTCTCGTTATTGCCACCTCTGTGTACGTCTTTTCCTGGCCAGCGTGGTTTATCAAGGACGGAACAGAGATAGTACATGTTGAACCGAAGCTATCCGATTCGCTATAACTCACTATTAGAAATCATGATCACCGTTTATAGAGCAGCATCTTGGCATGGTTATTCCGGACGCATTCCGTCGGCAAGTACAGCCATGTGGATTCAAGTCGCCGTGCTGTGACAGTCAATGCCACGGCCCTTGCTACGCCCGCTCCTGTGACACGGTCCCTGGCACTTTCATCCGCCGTGGCGTGTGATAACAAGTCTCGGACAAGCTGTCTATCCTTCGCCACCCAGGTTTCAGTGCCCTGAGTGATCGTGGCGTAGATGTTCCAATGGCGTGTTTCAATACAATTGCGATCTGAATGGGAATTCGACTCCACTGTAAATAGTAAAGCCGCTGTAGATTAGTGTCCAATTCAATGATAATCAGCGTCAACGTCGTTGGAAATCAGCATCTGCCACTTATATCTATGTCAAATCTTGGCGCTGATTCATGACATTTGGTCTATGAGAAATCAGTGTCTTCCGCACTCAATCATAGTGCCTCTGACATTCGAAATCACCTAATATTGTGTCGCCGAGCAATTCTCAGATAGTACATAGCATCAATTTCCGCATCAAACCAATCTATTGGGTACTAGTACAACAAGTCGAATGTGAGTTTACTGTAGTACGAGTGAATAAACCTCAATGGTATTGCAAGTGTCCGCGAGTCCACAGTCTCGAGTCTGCGACTTGGACAGCTATGTGTGGTAAGTCAATGACACATTACCAGTGAATCTAACCTTGTCCGGACTTGTCTCCGCACCGACCCGGACGTAGAGACAACGCGCAATGCGATACTGGTGGTGCGTGGCACAGACCGCTTTTCGGGCTTGGACACGCTCCGACCCACGTTCTCGCGGGTGCGTACTGCCTCTGGCAGTGAACCACCTGTTTGAGCGTCATCCAACATGGGTTTCTTGTGTTCACGGAGTGTCATGGATGCTTGCGGGGTAAGGGTATCTATGTTGACGCCCACACTTGCACCCCGAGAGGACGACACCTTGGCGTGAGAGTCCACCCCACCACCATTGAGGACCGAGAGGAGGCTGACAGTGCAAGCGAGCGAGTTCGTCCATGTTCATGCACGCGGACGCAGATTTTCGAATGGTACTCACACTTGAGGCCGATTACATAATCAGATACATCCACTCCTCCGTGATTTAATCCACCCATGAAAAAGTCTTGAAACCTGTAAACTCATTGAGACTGTCACCTTGAATGCTTGATAGATAGATATTACTCATCTGATGAACTTAAAGTGATGAGGAAGGACCGGAACAAGGATGTATGCGTATGATGATGGTAGGGAGATAAGGAGATAGGTCGGAGTCTGAAGATACAATGTGGCTCGTGACGGAACTCTATCACGTGACCTTTTCAACCCCGCCAGATGGCTAGTTTGAGCTAACATACTATCACCTACCATACCACCAAGTCTCTGCAATGGGTGCGAGAGTGTCTGGCAAGGCCTCAGGAAGGTCTAATTATGGGTGAAGACGGACCCAGCGAGCTACACAAATAGAACGGTTTTAAGGCTGGATGCTTAGCGCTCACGTTCGGAGTTTCGAGTGATTGGATAGAAGTCAAGCAACATGCCATACATACTGGCGCGCGCGGCACTATGACTGCTACAGCGTATACATAGCGCTGAAAATCATGTCATTCGCCCGCCCGTATCGACACTGGAAATCAGTGTCACCAGAACGGAAGGTAATGAAAATAAATGTCTAGCGTCTGGCGCTAAAAAGACGCGTCCCAGATATCAGTGGCATGGACACTGATTCCTCGCACATCAGCGTCCAGGACGCTGATAAGTAATGCTTTTACTATTTACAGTGCTCCTTTTGTAATGACGCGACGAGTGGACCGATACAAAGAGATGGGCCGGCGGTGGGCGCGTCGAAACCGCGGCCTCTGCTTCCTTGCTCGCAGATGTACCGTACTAGACAGGGCATCATCGAACGCTTCGGACAACGGGGGGGAGGTCTAATATTCCGTGCACCTTAGTCGAAGCTGTTTTCCGCAGTGACTGAGCCGCTAGAGTCTATATCCTTTTTGGGACTGATTTATCCGACACCTTCCACTACCACTGTCCATGCAGTCGATCAACCGATTTCTGTACGGGCCGACGCCGGAAGAAAAGGTACGAGCATGGCAAGGCAAACTACGTGCAGAGAGTCGACAGCTGGATAGGGAGACGAGACAGGTCAGCATCATGGATTCCACCACACATCTTTGTGACAGTTCATCCAAGATCGGCATCACAGCTTGACGCGGCCACCTCCAAGGCACGACAGACTGTAAAGCAGCTTGCAGCCAAGGGAGATGTCAAGTCTGCGCGAATACTCGCCAGGGAGGTCGTAAGAAGCAACAAGCAGAAAGACCGATTGTCAGTCAGTAAGGCGCGCTTGGGTTCGATTGGGACACAGTTGACACAGCAACTCGGTGAGCGGCATGCACAACTTGCAGTACAAGACTCCAAGAATTCAAGTCCTGACCAGAAACTTTTCATCAGCAATGTTGAAAGTCACCGGTTCACTGCAGAAATCAACCGAGATCATGAAGCTCTCGAACTCGCTCATCAAGCTTCCGCAAATTAGTCGGGTCATGCGAGAGATGAGCATGGAGATGACAAAGGTATGGCATTTTCTACATCAAATTTACAGGTATTTATTCGATCGCTCAGGCGGGTATAGTGGAGGAGATGCTTGAAGACATGCTGGAGATAGAGGAAGATGAAGAGATAGAGGAAGAAGCGGACGCAGAAGTGGACAAAGTGCTGTTCGAGCTTACCAACGGCAAGCTCGGGCAAGCGGGCACTGTAGGGGAGGAGTTGCCAGTAAGTCCAGTGATACTCTCTGATGTGGCTGTCTGTTGACTTGACGAATTCAAGTCTACGCAAGACCAGCTTGAGGAGGGCGAGATGGAGAAGACGATGGAGCAGTACCGGCAACAGCTGGATGGGCTATTGAGCGGCTAATTTTTCTCAGTACATACCTTACGTCGAGCTGAGAGGATACTAGCAATGCATTATGATGGACCTACTATCCTTTTAACGCGTTGACCTGGGCAGTGGCCAAGTGATAGGCGATGCTTTCCTAAAGTGGTGACAAATATCTCGAGGGAGATCTTCCACGTGGGTCCATCCGTGTGTGCCCGCCAACGTCTTTTCTTTCCTCCCTCTTTGGTCTTTGAAAATGTTGGCCCGTAGGTCCCTCACTAGTTTCGCGAAGAGGTGTTCACAGGTAGAGGTCGACTCCCTCTTGGCACGAAAAACTATTTGCTTACGTTGTTCCCAGTCCTACAGGCCGTACGCGTCTGCAGCGCCAACCAGTGCATTTGCTGGACAGAAGGGTAGTCATGTGAGCAACACACACAATACTCTCATGCACGCCATTCACTCTCGCCCAGGGCAAATACACAGTGACCTTGATTCCGGGTGATGGTCAGGATATTATCGGATACACAACCACAGGGTGTTGCATTAACGTCAAATTAGGTATTGGTCCGGAAATTAGTGAATCGATCAAGGCCATCTATTCTGCTGTCGACGTGGGTCTATATTACGTGCGCGCCACCACTGTATTCAATATGAAACCAGGTCCCTATCGAATGGGAGGAAGTCAGTGTTACACCGGTATTAAAAGGCGGTAAAACTGTTATTCCCGACGCAGCAATCAATTCGGTCAGGAAAAACACCGTCGCTTTGAAAGGTATGACCATCAGAAGCATCAGAGTTCTCAGAGACTAAATTTATTCAAGGTCCCCTGGCAACACCAAGTAAGCTAACTTTGCTGGTGATTCGCAACATAAATTCACCATTGGTACCAAGTTGGCAAGGGTCACGTTTCCCTAAACTTGACACTCCGCAGGACGTTCAATCTTTTTGCCAATGTTCGTCCGTGTATTTCAATCAAGGGCTTCAAGACACCTTACGACGATGTCAACACTGTTCTCATCCGTGAAAACACGGAGGGTGAATACTCGGGTATTGAACACGAGGTATGCGATTTGGTAGTCGAGAGTTCTTTCTTTTTACGTGGAAATTCCAGATTGTCGATGGGGTTGTTCAGTCCATCAAACTCATCACTTACGATGCATCGGAACGTGTGGCTCGATACGCGTTCGACTACGCACAATCCAGCGGGAGGAAAAGGGTGACTGCAGTACACAAGGCTAATATCATGTAAGCCAAAACGAGAGTGTGCTATCACGTATTAATTTTTGCAGGAAAATGTCGGATGGTATGTTCTTGTCGGCTTGTCGCCATGTGTCAAAGGATTACCCGGATATTTCATACGATGAGGATTTATTGGATCGAGTCTGCCTGCAGGTACGCTGCACCCTATTGCAGGCAGGTGACAATCGGAGTGATATCTCGGACAGATCGTACAAAATCCCGAGCCATATTCTAACCGCGTCATGGTGATGCCCAATCTTTATGGTGATATTTTGTCGGATATGTGCGCAGGGTTGATTGGCGGTCTCGGTCTCACCCCATCTGGCAATATTGGACGAGTATGCATGTTTTGTACTTGGAAGCATTATCGTGTGCTAAGCCTCCCCCTCCCAAGGATGCTTCCATTTTCGAGGCTGTGCATGGCTCTGCCCCCGACATTGCAGGTATGTGTCGCCTTTGTGAAATCCCGAATGTCTACTGAAAATATTCCGTAGGAAAAGGATTAGCTAATCCAACGGCGCTGTTGTTGTCTTCTTTAATGATGCTGAGGTACGTTTACATATTTTGGCGTGGGCCTGATCCGACCTTGCCTCGTTTCAGACATATGAACTTGAACGAGCATGCAGCGAAGATCGGGAAGGCAACCCTCGATGTAAGTAACGATTGTCGCTCGTTACCTTTGGCGTGCTGATGTTGATTCGCAGACGATCGCGGAAGGAAAGACGATTACCGGGGACCTCGGTGGAAGAGCGACCACGAAGGAGTACACTGCCGCAATCATCGCTAAGCTTACCGGTGCATGAAGATTCGGTAGAGATGTCTGGAATGTACCGATCATTGGCTGTGCTTGTACCAAGTTGTAGCATATTAGAGCTGCGCTTGAGCAACTGGGGTTGAACGTGGGAAATATCGACTAGGAAAACGGAAGAAAACGCTGTCCGTGCCGTTCTTCGCGACGACAACTCTAGTAAAATCTCATCCACGCCTGCACGCGGCATTCACCTCCATATTCACCTCACACGCCCTACAGGGCAAGCCTTTCAGTATACAACTACTTTCCTACTACCAGGTATCTCTCTTTTTCCGTCTTCTTTCCTCGTCGCTCATCCCGCCCTTCTCAGACACTCGTAAAACTTTCATATAACGCCAATTTTCTGTAACGCTACGAACGAAATGACAGACGAATTACCACTCAACCAAGCCAAGAAGGACGACTCCAAAAAGTCGACTCCCGCTCCCAACATCCCCCGCGGATCCAAGAGGATTCCTTCGAACGCCAGGCCCTCCTCTGCTGCCGGGAATCTCCCAGGCGCCCCACGGCCCTCTTCTAGGTCTGGGAATAAGAAATCCGCTACTCCTGCTCCGGGCGGTACAGAATCCGGCTCTGAATCCAAACCCACAGAGGCCAGGAAGCCTGACTTGCCTCGTAACAAGAGCCAGACTGGTGGTGGGCAACGTAATGGAAATCACCGCAACCGCCAGCCCTCGTCTTCGCAGGCGAATCGGAGCAGTGCTGCCAAGGATCGGACTTCGATGGGTCAATCTTCTTCTCCTGCGCCTGCCTCTGCCTCGGAGTCTAGTGATGCGTTGTCTTCACTCCAACGTGTCATTGCTGATCTCAAGACTACTCCGAGCCAAGTTTCTCCTCCCAATAATTCGCTCGCTGCTTCTATGCATGCTCCGCAAGTACCAATTAGCTCTAACCTACCTGTAAATGCACCCGTTTTCCACCCCAGTGGTTTGGCCTTCTCTACCTCTACATTATCAGATGCTGCCCGCCACCGCAAGGCTGCATCCCTTGGTGCATCCGCTCTTTCCGGAAATTTCAATTCATTTTCACCTCACCTAGGTGCGATGCTCGAAGATGCAGAGGATATACCGGGGGCGTCCTTTGAAGATGGCGAAATCTCTGACGGATTCTTCCCTGGCTCTAGCCACCAAGCCAGATCTCAGTCTCAAAGTTTCATGGCTCCCCGGTTTGCTGCCTTGGCCGCCCAGCAAGAACAGGATGTTCTTGGTCCCACCGGACGTCCCCAGCTGGCCCCGAATTTCATGTTTGGTGCTCGCCGACGCACGAGCTCCAACGTGCCCATGGGTCCGCTGAATGAAGAAGATGTTGGATTCCAGTTCCCGCAGCAGCAGATTCCACCTTCTGAAGGTGTCCATGACCAGAACCACAGGAGGTCAGAAAACGACATCACTGGCATTATGGCCGAGCAGGTATGCACAATACGCTCCGCCATCCTTGTCTTGACTCATGTGTTCTAGATCGCTATTCAAAACCAGATAGAGGCCCTCCAACAGCAACAACAAGCCCTTTACCAACAACAATTAGCTTCTAACCAGGTTCTTTCTCTCCAAACTCCTGGCCTTGCACCCAATAGGCATAGACGTGTCCAGAGTACCCTTCCCATAGGGAACAACAACATCGCTGGTTTCACCCCTCCAATGGGCCAGTTTAACTCAATGGCCAACCTAGGCATCAATCCTGACGCACAGCCAGCTGGCTTACCCCGTGGTCACGGAAGGAGACACAGTGTTAATGTCGTCAACAAGTCTAGTACTTCTCACAACAACGTGGGTTCTGTCAGTTTCCCTTACAGTGGCCAGGATAGCTTCGAGGATGGTTTCACTGCACCCTTTGGGGGTCACTCTCGCACGACATCCCGAGTCGATTCTAGTTGGAGAATCAGTATGTATCAATATCTATTGAGTCGTACGTCTCTAACCTATCCGATACAGATGGTGGCGTGATTCAAGGTAACAACGCATTTGCTGCCGACCTCGCACAAGCGCAGGCTCAGCTTCAAAGCTTGCAACAATTTCGGGCTGCCGCTGGCGGTCACCACCACAAGATGCCTTCATTTTCTTTCCCGAATATGTTGCCGAATATGATGGCGGCTAATTTGATGGGCTTGGGCATGGGAGGCGTGAGCCTGTTGCAGCAGCAGCAACAGCAGCAACAACAGTTTCAGTCGCAATTGCAACAACAATCCAGTCAGCCGCAACGCAAGTCTCTGTTTGCTCCTTATCTTCCGCAAGCCTCTCTTCCGCCTCTCTTGGCCGCAGGAAAACTGGTTGTAGGCATCCTTCGCGTCAACAAACGCAATAGGTCGGACGCGTATGTTGCCACTGAGGTTCTGGATGCCGATATCTACATTTGCGGTTCTAAAGATCGCAATCGTGCCTTGGAAGGCGATATCGTGGCTGTCGAGCTCCTTGATGTTGATGAAGTATGGGAGACCAAGAAGGAGAAAGAAGAGAAGAAGCGCAAGAAGGAAGAGAATTCCGCTTACGACTTGAAGACCAGCGCAGGTCGCAAGGATGACAAGAAGAAGGATGATGTTGAGGTTGAAGGCCAGGGATTGATGTTGTTTGAAGATGAAGAGTATGACAATTCTACAATGTATCCAACATTCTGCTCATATCTGTTCTCAGGGTCACAGACGAAGTCAAGCCACAGTTTGCCGGACATGTGGTGGCAGTTGTCGAACGCATGCCTGGGCAACTCTTTTCTGGAACACTAGGTCTTCTACGTCCATCTTCTGCGGCTACCAAAGAGAAACAAGAAGCTGAACGCCGAGAACGGGAGGGTGACCGTGGGGATGAACCACGACGTGGACCGATTGAACGTCCCAAGATCGTCTGGTTTAAGCCGACGGACAAGCGTGTACCTCTGATTGCCATTCCTACTGAACAAGCACCCGCAGATTTCGTTCAGGATCCCGAGGTCTATGCTAACAAGTTATTCGTTGCTTGTATCAAGCGTCACGTGGGTTTTTGAAACATTGACCCATTCTTTTGCTGACTTTTGCGATGTAGCCCATCTCTTCTCTTCACCCTTTCGGTACTCTGGCTGAGGAACTTGGTCCTATTGGAGATATCGAAGTCGAAACCAGTGCTTTGTTGAAAGACTGCAACTTCCCGACTGAAGAATTTTCTGAGAGTGTGCTCAAATGCCTGCCTCCCACTCCTTGGACGTACGTTATTCGTCGTTCCTTGCCCTGAGTTTTATGTTGACACCCTTCCCAGTATTCCCGAGAGGGAGTATGAAATCCGCAAGGACCTGCGCCAGGAACGGATTTTCTCCATTGACCCGAGCTCGGCTAAAGACTTGGATGACGCGTTGTCCATCAAGATGAATGACGCTGGCACCTACGAAGTCGGCATTCACATCTCAGACGTATCCTACTTCGTGAAACCTAATACTGCGCTTGATCGCGATGCTCGCAAGCGAGCTACGAGTGTGTACCTCGTTCAAAGAGCAGTGCCGATGCTGCCCCCTACTCTGAGCGAGGAGGTCTGCAGCCTTGTTCCTGGTGCTGAACGTCTCGCTTTCTCTGCTATCTTTACAATGTCGACAGAAGGGGGGGTGCTTAACAAGTGGTTTGGGAAGACGATTATCAAGTGAGTAGTACCAAGTCTGTTTGTGCTAAAATGCCGACACTCCGAAAGATCTGCAGCGAAATTATCCTACAATAACGCGCAGAAAGCGATTAATGGCCAGCCATTGACTGGGCTCCCCGTCTCATCAGAACACGATTTATCTGCGATCGAGGAGGATGTGAGAACATTGTACAGCATCGCCTGCCAACTGCGTGCCAAACGTCTCCAAGATGGTGCCTTGACTCTCCCTTCGTCACGTCTCTCATTTACGTTGGACGAGAACGGCCTTCCTATGGATTGTGCACAAGACGACCGCAACGATGCCAACGATCTGGTCGAAGAGGTGCGCATTATCAGAACCTTAGCATCGCCGAAGCTTAAGTTAGGGTCCAGTTCATGCTCTTGACCAACATTGCCGTTGCTCAGCGCATTGCCGTTCACCTCCCTGAACAAGCACTCCTCCGTAGGCACGATGCACCTATTGAAAGGCGCCTGGTACTTGTCTTTCACCGCCATGTTCTTCGTGATGTTGACATTGCCTCGTAGAACGTCTTTTTTGAGCGCGCCAAGCGTCTGGCTGTGGGGGTAAACACGGCGTCCGCCGGGGGTATCATGAAATCCTTTGAGGCAACCACCAATCCCACTGCTCGGATGGTGCTCGAGCTACTGTCCATCAAAGCCACCCAACGTGCCAAGTATTTCTGTGCGGGGATGTTGGATATTGCCAAATATGGCCATTACTCCCTTAATGTCCCTCTCTACACGCATTTCACCTCCCCTATTCGCCGTTATGCTGACATTCTGGTGCACCGGCAGCTCGAAGCTGTCCTCCAAGGTGGAAGTGAGTGGAGGATTTCGTTTTCGTGATCAATACCAATCTTGTGTCTGCAGATGACCCAAAGTTTACCATGGATAGAGATGCTGTCGCGAAGATTGCTCAGCAATGCAACATGTATGCACCCGCACTGTTCTGCTTAACACTTTGCTGAATGTCTTTCAGTAAACGAGATTCTGCGAAATTGGCACAAGAACAATCTATCCACCTCTTCCTCTGTGTCTTCATCTCGGACTTGACCCAACGTTACGGACCGGTGATCCGGCAGGCCAAGGTTGTCAATGTCCTAGATGCTGCCTTCGACGTTTTGGTTCCTGAATTTGGTATTGAAAAGAGAGTCCACGTGGACCAAATGCCAATCGAGGTGAGTCTGGTGGTTCAGCGATCCTTCCGACCATTAATCATCCGTTTAGAACCACGTATACGATGAACACACCCATACCCTTCAGATCTATTGGTCCAACAAGGATGTCATCACTTGGCTTGCAGAGAATAGTGATGACGAACACCTTAAGAAGGTCAAACAGAATGCCGAGGCTCATGCTACTAAGATGGAAGTGGCATCTCGCTCCTTACACGACGAAACTGCTCTTTTCGATGAGGATGACGCTGAGGAAGACGAGATAGTGCTTGGCAGAGACAGCGAGGTCGTTAGAGAGACAGAGACATCCAAGCAACGCCTCCTTTCCGCTGCCAAGGTCGAACCTGCGTTCGAAGGCTTGAGGATGACTCCAACTGGTCACAAGATCCAGGACATCAAAGAGCTGATGACGGTCCCGGTATGTTTGCGCATCTTCCTTGAAGACGCCATTAACGTAGTCCGCTAGGTGATTGTGACGGCCGACCTGACCAAAAGTCCCCCTGTCATCAAAGTATACAGTGTTAACCCCTACGCTGGACCGAAGAGCGAACAGAAAAAATAAGTTACCCCACAGTCGGCCCTTTGATCCTTCTCGCCTTTCGAAGCGCATCTGTTGTACGATATTGTTGATGTTCCACATGCTTTCGTTTTCCCTCCCTCTCCTTGATACTGACTCATGACTTGTTCATGCGCCGGTTCTGTACGGGTATGTCTATGAGATGTTTACATGTCGCTCGAGTCCCTTGGGCTAAATTCTTTCGATCAGTTTGCAACCCATGGCATCTGTTTTTGTCTATGTTTTCATGTAGTGTGTGTTATTTGCAACAGAGGATTTGCGTGTCATAGCAAGTGTGATTCTGGCTGAAAAAGACAGTGTATAACTATTACAAGACCATCATTTGTAATGTACATGGTGGTTGCAGAAAGACGTGCCAGCCCTAGATCCAACCAGGAGGGGGTGACCCCATTTCGCATTTGATACCCTTCCTCTGCCTGCCTCGTTCCCGGACAGACACATGCTTGTTTTCAAACGAGGAACCCGAACTGTATTCACGTGTCGCGGATTTGGTGGTATAACGACTGCCACTAGTACCGTTGCTCTTCAACAACGGGAGCGCAGACGGCGGCGCAGGCTCTTTGCGAGACTGGCACCCCTCGACGACCGTTCGGACCGAGTGCACGGACCCCGTCTTGCCATGAGGCGTCCCACCAGTGGAGAAAGCCGGGAGCAAGACGCGTTGGAACCGATGTATTTCGTGATAGCAGAGCATTTCGAGATCGACGAGGCCTAGATAGCTGGCTTCCTCGCGAAGCTCGTGCAGGGATTCAAGACGCGAGTCGGAGGGCGACGTGCCGAGTTGTACCGCCAGCGGTAACGTCTCTGGGTGTTCTGGCGTACCTGGAGCGGATCGAAGGTAGGCCAGAAGGTGTGTGTAACTAGCCGGGGAAAAAAAAAAAGGTCAGACGGTGTAGGAGGTACGTGTCAGGTGGGTGACTTACGGAGCACTCGGTCTATCGAGGAAAACGTGGATGCCAGAAGACTGAGGAAGGCAGCCAGAGGAGGCAAGATAATCACGAAAGAATGCGCTAAAATCACTGCTGTTCTGACCCGACGATGCGTCGCTGGAATTTGAATATACAGACGTTGTCTCAGAGAGAGGCGACAACAAGGATGTGATATAGCGGGAGAGATGAGAAGGCCGGGATGCCAAGGAGCGTAGTGTTGTTCGGTAGGTAGTAGTGCATGTCTCCAAAGTGACTATGAACTTCGAGGGGTTGATCGCACCTTCTGGAATGGGTGAAAGGAGGATAGCCTCAAATGGCGGTGGTGGCGAAATTGAATTAGTGTCAGCTGGGAGGGTAGCAGTTGAACAAGAAGGAGTGCGGGAGTGCTCTAGCAGGGTGGGCGGTGAAGAAGAGAGGTGAGCTGGGGAAGATGGGGAACTTGACGAACGGGGAGGTGGTCTGTGGTCTGGCAAAGAAATGGCAGCGGGATTGCTGGACAACCTGTCTCCTTCTGTGTCGGGGATATCAGGCAGTGACGGGAGAGGAGGACTTGGCGGTACTGAAAGAAGCCTGCTTTCATTTTTCTCTGCCTCGTGCATGAAGATGTCTTGCTTCAACCCAGCCACTTCAGTTGTCTGAGCGAACGTTCCGTCGGTTGAGCCGAACAATGCCTCTTGAGGCGTGCGCACGATTGTTGCGCCAGAGCCAAGTGGTCCAATGCGGTGAGAACTGAGTTGTTCTAGCGAGCTACGAAATTTTGGTTCGGATATTCGAGTCGGTTTTGGGGCAGGATAAGGAGCAGAATGACTGGAGGTGGAAGAAGAGCTGCGATTCAGCCATGTTATTGACTTGGAGAAGGAGTGTTTATGACCGCGCGGTGGCGTCGTGGGTGGAGAAGCGAGAGGTTCTGGAATTGAATAACAAGGAGCCAGCTCCGAGTTGGTAGGATAGGAAGCATGGGTGCGCTGGACACGGCTTGAAAGGATCATGGTGGAAAGGTGAAGAGAAGTTTTTGGACCAATGGAAAGTCGGGACTCGGGCTGATAACGGGGGAGACAAAGAAGCAGCGCATTTGTGGAAACTCGGATAAAATGCGTGCGGGCAGACAATAACAAGCGCCCAACGACAGCACTTTCCTGATTTGGAAGACAATGGAGGGCACCTCCTCCTCATCATCATGAACGAGTCGGACACGGCAACCATTCAATATCGATTGAGCCTACCATATGCGTTGCACTCAGTATCACCTGCTCTCTCTGCTCTCCATGCCTCGCGTGCCACAGCGCTTCACCCAGAAATCTCAGCCGTCTTACACCCCACCCACTGTTCGAAATGTGGCACGTACCACTTCTCTGGTGATCATTCATCATATCTCGTCGGTTTATCTGCGAAGAAAAAGCGGAAACGCGCCATATCCCCGCATGCGAAAGTCCTCCAGAGAAGATGTCATTCCTGCGGCTTCTTGATTGACATCCTCGACCATTCTCCCGCGCAGTTGTCAGGCGATTCGTCGAGAATAGGAACCGTGCCAAGCACCCCAAAGACCGGTCAGGGACCGCCATCTAGTGACATTCATCGTCCCATCACTGGAACAGTCCAGACGACCAAATGCACGCCCACTCCACCCTTGCCATTCCACCCTCACCCTAAACCAAGTCATACAAGTTTAAGAGACATGCTTTCCCGTGATCGACAGAGAGAGGATGTCGCGAAATCCCACAAGAAGCGAAAAGAGGGTCACGAAGGGTTGGCAGCTTTCTTGAAAGAACTCTGATCATATTGCTGTTTCGTCTGTATGCCTTTTTACTTTCTCTCTCCCTCTTCGGTTATGTTTACACGGTCATTGTAGCCGTGCCATACCCAAATCCGTGGAAAATAGGATGGCCTATCTCGGTCAATTATTCCGCTTTACACGGATCGTGACCGTCATCTGCGGAACTCTTCCCGTACAAACGAAATCAATATTTGGAATCAGATGGAGATGAGAACCACAAGTTATGTTGAACCAGAGCATCTAATTCTGGCATCATTGGGCTCGTGCTACGGCTCAAAGTAAGCTGTTCGGACCTATGGGACTGCGCCGGGCCACAATTAATAACGCTGTGGCCGTTCACAGTTCGGAATCATGGGGATAGAAGACTAAGACGCCACTCCATAAATATAGATCTCGAAATGAATGGCCCAGGAGACAGGATTGCGCCATAGACCCGCATGAGCAAACGTAAACCGCGAGCACCCATGAACATTGCCGAGTGAATCCATATGACCTGTTTAATATGGCGCTGGGCAACGGCTACGGCGGCACTAAGACGGTAGTAAAGTTGCAAGATCAAGTATTTGTAACGAGTCCGTGAGGCCTCTGGCTTCAGGATCCGGACCAAATGTCGGCTGCCATCATGCAAAAGTCGCTATCTACAACCTATGTGTCCGAACTCCGCGCAATCGAGACGGACGGGATACCCCGTCCACATTGTAGTAGAGTCAAGAAAACAGTCCTCTTTTTCTTTACATCATATTGCTCTCCTCTCCCACTTCACGCTCCCGTAGCGCCAGAGATGGTGATGTTTGACACACCGTCGGCGAGGTCTTCGGCGCGATCATCAATCAGCCTTGTAATCTTTGAGACGAAACGTCAATAGACAGATCATCCGCCACCACTACCATTTTATTCACCTTTCCTATTGCTACCGTTCGCCCTTGGATAATAGTCAATGATATGAGTGAACGATGTCAGCGGTGCCAAATCGTACCTTCGTCCCGCAGAGTGAAGCGTCCGAGCTGAGGATAGTCGATAAACCTTTCGACACAAACTGGGAGTAGTGCCTCAACGAGAGCCACTACCTTTTGACCTGGATAATGCAACCATTAAGGCGGCGAGGGTTTTAGAACAACACCGCTGACCCTTTTTGGCGAATTGAGGTGGCTTTTTTGACTTGCGACCGGTTGCTTTGTCAAAGTAATGCAGTAGAGCCTAGACACGACATATCACTGCGATGACTGACACCGGAGAGGTAGATGAGCGTACTGGTAATGTGACTTCTTCCGACAAAGTATGAACGTGCATAACGGCCGAATATCCGGCACAAATGATGTTTTTGTGTTCCAGGATGGCCAATTGAGCTTCGAATTGACGTACTGCATGCACGGGGTTCCTTGGGCTTGTGAGTACGAAACCAGGGCTGATATCCTCGTCCTCTACCCCTCTCAATCTGACTCGTACGTTGTCTCCACACATAGCTGATGATATATCCTCCTCCAACTCATTGTATATGGCGGCGATTTCGACGTGAACTTTGTTGGGCATGAGAACGAGACTGTCACCTTTGCGCATATGGCCTGACTCGATTTTTCCGACTGCAACCGCACCCATGTCTTTGTACTTTTCGGAGACGGGCATCATGAGCGGGGCGTTGATCTTTCGATCGACCATGGGCATATGGTCGAGGTGGCCGAGTAAGGTTGGACCTCTTGGGGAAGATCAGCACTTGACACTGAGGCGGAGAAAGAGAGTAACACACTTCCACCAGGAACATGTTGATGTGGGCACAGGTTCCTTCAGGTTTAACCCAGTATAACCTGAAATAGGTATAAAGGAGACGTCCTTTGGGTTGAACCCTGCGGATTTGATGAAGGGTACGAGCTTGTCTTTGATTTCGTTGAAACGGACTTGTTCCCACTTGACGGTGGGGTCGTCCATCTTGTTGATGACGACGACAATTTTTGAAACGCCAACGGTCTTTACGAGCATGACGTGCTCTCTTGTCTGACCACCCCTTTCGAAACCGGTCTCAAACTCGCCCTTACGGGCAGATATGACGAGGACGGCGACATCCGCTTGGGCGGCACCGGATATCATGGAAGGAACATATGTTTTGTGACCGGGGGCGTCGAGGATGGTGTAGCGACGGCTGGGAGTCTCAAAGTATGCGCGACCGACTTCGACGGTCTTGCCTTTGCTACGCTCTTGTGGAGTGGAGTCGAGGGCCCAGCTGAGATACCAGGTTTCTCTTCCGGCTTCTTTGGCGTCGTGTTCGTATTTCTCCATGGTTCTTTTATCGACACCGCCAGTGATATAAAGCAAGTTGCCGCCAAGGGTGCTCTTCCCGGCGTCTACATGACCAATGAATACGACATTCAGATGTTCCTTGACTGGGGTGATGTTGGAAATCAGGCGAGAAGAAAGAGTAAGATGACTACTGACCATCACCAAAGAGATCGTTAAGCACAGCTTCGTCGGCAACGGACTGGACCTCTCGTGCGATGGTGGTGGTATCCGATTTTGATTTTTCTGTGGAGAATATCTTTTTCGAAACTGGGGGAGCTGGGGAAGATGAGTGCGAGCCTGGATGGGAGTGGGCAGGGGTCGAGACCGAAGCCGATGCTGGTGGGGCGGGGGCGGGCGGGGGCGCTGGCTTGGAAGAGCCGATGTTGAGGGATATCGTTTGTGATTGAGCGTTGGGCTGCGAGGTAAGACTGAAAGGTCTGCCTGGTACGAATTCGAATGCGCCTGCGTTGAGTTTGCTCATGGTGGTGGTCGAGATGCGATCCGTATCTATCTGATCTCGTGATCATTTCATGTCTTCTCTCACCACATTGCTCAACGCCGCTCACATCCTCCTCGACACAGGCCACGACTTGCATCCCAGGCTCGTTCGCTTCTACGCCGCCCTCGACGAGCAGCCTCTCTCCTTCCCAGATCCTTCCCTCACGGCACTCCAGCTCGAATCCGCGCGCTCCGCCCTCCTTGTACTCCACCGTGTGCAGCTCCTCCTCGACACTCAAGACCAACCTCAAATCGGTACCCGCGATCTCAATGTCCTAAGGACCCTCCTCACCCTCCTCTTCCGTTGGGGCATCAATCCATTGCTCGCCCATCTTGCTCCCCTATGGCGCACGAACCGGTCACTCAGCGACCCTCCAGACTCGCTCGCAGACCTTGCTGCGCTTTCGTCGTTACTGTCCGATCTCATGTCCACCCTCTTCCCCCGCGGTGTGCGCGCGCAACCCCCTCAGACCCTCATCACCACAACCATCCTTCATAGACACGTTCCAGATCTTCTCATGGCCTCCATGGCCCTTGCATGGCTACCCAAGTCACCGTGGCCCCAAGAAAACAATTCTCTCAATACTTTACGACCATTTGTCCTGCGTCTCTTGGAATTGTGCGTCTATATGCGCTGCATACCTGCAGATTATTCTCAACCCTGTGGTCAAGTCTCCCCCTGTCCCAGATCATGACAGATCTCGGCGCAGTATTATCGAGCACGCCTCCGCCTCCTTCCCATGTCCGCAAATTATGTTCATCACTGCTCACAAAGAGTCTACTCCGTCCGGAAGGCGTCCGAGCTCTCTTTGCCGCAGTTTTTGGCGAGCAAGAGGGCTCAGATGATCCCCCGCTAGAAAAGTATGAGCGCACCGCCGGCATTCTCGTGGTCGTACCAGCGGGTCTTAAGCCAGAGGTGTGCATCTGCCGTGCAATTGTCGCATTTTCAATCTCAAGCCTTCACATCCCAGGAATATTTTGCGACCATCATCCCTCGTTTGATGGAATTGTTATCTAATGGTGTTCCTGCAAGTTACAGGTGCGCTGCTGCCTTTTCCATCTCTCGGATGTTGGACGCCGAGTTTTTGTATCGCCCACTGGTCGCTTCTCTTGTCTCATCCATCATTCACCGCCCAATTATCCACGGTCCCAAGGTGGATTCATTTCAAAGAAAGCCAGACGAACGTTCTTCGGCGGCAACATCACCCACTCCGACGACAGCCTTGTCTATGCTTACCATCCTCCTGCTCAACACAGATCCTTCTCCAGCATTTATTACCGATGTCTTATCTCCCGTCGTTCCCGCCCTCTATGCGCTCATATTCCACTTGGACACGGTGAAGGCATCCGACCCTGTCCTCAAGGACTCTGTCAATGGTCTGCTTGCGACATGGGGTCGTGTAGTCGGGACACAAGATGGGCTTAATACACTATGGTCAGTCATTCGAAGCGAGCGGATCTATTGGGAGGTGGATATTTCAAGTATCAAACACGGCACACCAGAGTACGTCATGATCTTGCAGTCCCTAGCTTCAGCTCTTACTTTATGAAATGAACAGTGTATCCACAAAACGTGCCCTTTTGACGCCAGAGGACATTATGGGAGAGAACCCCCTCGACCTTTACCCAGATCCTGCACATTTCGTGCAGTACATCAAGTCACTCGATCGCCTGGACATGGCCTCCGAATTGTTTGTTAGATTACTCGAGGTGTACCACTCAGTAGACGCCGAACATGACACCGGCCCGTCGAGGTGCGTACATGTCATCCAGCTCGGCACATGGACTAAGGCCTCGTCAGAGGTTTGTTGTACCTCCAAATGATTATTCAGATGCAAACACAACTCTCCAATGACTCGTCTCCCACCAACATCCTTCGCAAGCCCGAGCACATTTTATCATTCATAAAGCACGCCCTCGGACCTCAGGCAGCACATAGTACTTCAGCGACCTCAAACAAGACCGAACGTTCGCGTGGTCTTGGACTAGAAGATTTAAAGATTGTAGACAAAACGGAGGATTTCGGGGGTAGCGACGGCGACGACGATCTAGGAGAACAAGCTGAGAACAGCATGTCTGGGACCGCCATCGATTTACTACTTGCCATACTGGAAGGTATGAGAAAGTATATAGCGTACCAAAGACTGAATATAACTTCATTCACAGCTAACCCCGAATTATCTGCACGGAATGCCCCCGTACTCAATGAGATTTTCTCTCTCCTCGAACCATTCACCAACGATGTGTCAGATTCGATCAGAAGCTTAGCACGGGAGGCTAGAATGGTGATGACTGCTCGCCTTGCGTCCGGTTCAACATCCTGGTCAGCGCCACGAAAACGAGAAGAAGAGGATCCTCAAGAGATTTACCAAAAGGCCTTGAAGCTTCTTCAAGACCCGATTCTACCCGTTCGAGCTCATGGCCTGTTGCTACTGAGACAACTCGTGTCATCTCGTCCTCGTGCATCCAGGGATACGACAGACGCAGCATTAGTACCTGCCATCCTGTCCATTTTTATGCAATCTGTGCAAGAAGATGATTCTTATATCTTCCTCAATGCCGTTCAGGGTCTGTCTGCAATGGTTGATGCATTTGGCAAAGATGTACTAGGGAGTCTCCTCGAGACGTATACACGTAATCTCTCTGCTTCCTCCGCTAGCACATTGTCGAAGCAAGAAGTAGATGCAAAAGTCCGCGTTGGCGAGGCCCTGGGACAGGTAATCAGGCGGTGCGGGGACGCACTCGGTGTCTATGGTACGTCCGAGCGAGTTGACTGCAGCGTAGTTGATTGATCAATCTATTCAAATAGCGGATATCATTGTCCCGAGGCTTATTTCGGTTTTTCGCGCGAGCTACGCTCCAACGGTTCTCCGGACGTCTGCCGTATCACTCCTCACCCAGTGCGTAACAACCAGTACGGTTTCCGTACTTTGTTACATCAATGACCTGGCTACGGGTATGATCGACTTGTTCCAAGTTGAAATGGTGTCTACTGTGCAGTCGCCATCAAAAGATGATGATAGAGGGACAGGGTCACGCAAAGCCCAGGAGCACGATGCAGCGGAGGGGCTCGACACCAAACCCACTGTGATTAACCCCCAACTGCCACCTTTACGACGTGCCGCGTTACATTTTTGGACGTCGCTCCTTCGCCAACTCACCCACGCAACATACGATGGTACCATGGTGGAGGGATTACCAGCCACACTCCTTAGGCGAGCCAAAGTCACATTGGGATACATTGCCGCAACAGACGAAGACGGTATAGTGAGAGTAATGGCCAGAGAAGCGAACGAGGCTATAGACCAACTCAATAAAGCCACGCTGGGTATATAGTATTACATCCTTGCCAGTTGATGTAGGGTTTGATAAATGTACTCCCCGCATCTGTCTCAAACCCGGAGAGCTAGAAGAGTCTGAGTCATTGGAGGGATACGATCCATTTCGGTTCTGGTTCCGGTCTCGAAACCAGGATGCAGAGCAACGCCGTGGAATGTGGACTTGGCTGGGGAGCCGCGACACCACGACGAGCCCGTGAACCAACACATCGAGTAAAGCGTCCTACCTTGAGAACAGAATTGTATATTCACGACGACGTGTTATTGCCCAACGCTCTGCTGATCTCGTCTACCCTCGCCCGAAACGTCTTCCACCTCGAGCTCCCGACGGTGAGATACGGAAGCTGGTCATTGGCAGGTTCAGTGCCTACGTCGAGCTTTAAGAACGGATTCGAGACGGCTTGATAGAGGGCCATGTGTAGGGCCTTGAACGTCTACAAAGCGCATGCGTCATATCCCCACAGCTACGTTTCGTTGGGGGGAGAGCACCGACCATGATGACCTCGGTATCGCGTACCACAGCATCCGTCAACGCGAGGGCCATGACGATCTTGACCTTGAGCGGCGTCACGTAGCCGTACGCAGCGACGTCGTCCATCGCGTACAACAACCCCAGGTAGCCGTCCGT
Source organism: Boletus aff. mottiae (assembly GCA_038093895.1). NCBI lineage: Eukaryota > Fungi > Basidiomycota > Agaricomycetes > Boletales > Boletaceae > Boletus > Boletus aff. mottiae. The sequence continues at coordinate 8,411 of JBBPTD010000397.1, read as the reverse complement.
GGGTTTGTTCGCCGTCGTCGTGTTACCGACTAGACGAGGTTGCAGAAAAAGAAAAAAGTGGTCCAAGCACGATGTGGCCATGATCTGGGGGTTCAGATGTGCGACGTTGGTGAAAGGAATGAACGGGGCTGACTGCGCTCCTCGATGACGTCTAGACTTGTGTGGGCGACATAGTGATACTTGAGCTCTTGTCCCTTTTGAAAGGTGCGTACCAGAATCGGGTGATTCTGGGGGGAGATGAAGGCGACTGCGTTGAGACGAAGTGGTGGAGGCATTTGAAGTATGATGGCGGAACGTGACTGACTATAACTCGCCCTTGGAATACGGTACAAGTACAAGTACTCTATGTACACTATTAATCCTATCTGACCCTGGAGTTCCTCAACGACGAAACAGTCTAAGCATGATCATCGTCCATTATCACGCATCAAATAGACTTCAAGTTATTTCTCTCACCTTGTTGGTAAGTTCATATATTCTCCTCTGCGCCGTAAAGAGAATAGCGGCCGTAAGTACGCTTTGGAGGAGTTTGCTCTTTGCGCCTCCATACAGTCCCTGTAGTCCCTCCTCCTTGAAAATGGTCAAAAGCCCACGAAGCGTGGACTTGTAACGCTCAGCTTGCACATGGCCCGCTTGTAGTCGGCTCTTGACGACGCTTCAGGAAGGGGAGTCTACGCGTAAGCTCAAACGCGAATGAACGCGTACACACGACCTCTTACATGTACGGATACGTCGTCCCTGTGGCAACTGATCCCATCGACGATGAGGTCAAAACGATGGCTAGGATTCACGTGGGTATGTACTTACCGAGCTTTGAAAACGCACCCAAGACGAAGAGATCCCAATCGGTCAGCATGGCCAAGGCAGAGCCCTGTCGACCCTTTGGTAATCTCGCCATACGCCTCTCGGTCAGCAGATTCTTGAGCTGCTCGAACACGGTATACTGGATGACAGGATTGATGACCAAGGCGAGCGCAGGACCGATGCCCCTCCAAAAACCGGCTGGACCGTCCTCGGACAGGATCTTTTCGATCGCCCCGAATATCCCGAGCTTCTGAGGCCTCGATGCAGATGTGTCGCTGACGTTGGCGGTTGTGCTGTGAACCGCTTGTGAGGTTTGTACGACCCAGATGGGATTGCTTATGATCGTCGTCGCAGAGCCTGTGCCAACGGTACAGTCGATGATCATGAGTTGAATTACACTAGCATGCGGGACTATTACCTGCTATGAGGCCAGCAAGGATAGACTCAGCAGTGCTGAGTGCACGTCTCTTCCTCTCCAGCCGCGACTTTAAAAGAATGGCTCGCGAACGCTCGTAAAAGTAGTAGTAGACCCTGGCGATAAGACGTTGAGAAGCAGGGATTAATAGGGAACATACCAGTTAGCTCACCCGTTTGTAACCGCGATCCCAACCAGGCTGGAACTGAGACCGCTGTACAAACCGCGAAAACCCTCTCGCTTGATAACGTCTAGTGTCACCTGGACAAAAGTATAACGTATGTCAGCGCACGAATTCATACGGTGCATCACGAGGACCTTGTTATCATGCTTGGAATCTACTGCCGCACGAGTTGAGAGGACGACCAGTGGACTGTCGGGGTCAAGTTAACGAGGAGGGCACGAGTCGAAGGGGGTAATACTTGCTAGGTTACCGACATTGCCACCATCCCTCCGACGGCCCCAGCCAGGGCGTGGAGTGCAGGGTCGCTCATATCTGTGAGATGGACGCGAGGTTTGAGACTGGGAGGACCTTGTGTCCCACTAGTGTGGCGGAATTCACAAATAAATAGCCGTCCCTCGGATTCACGTGGTTATCATCAGTGACATGTCTCTATGGAATTATCCTACTCAAAGGTGCCGTCTTGCAGCTGCTTCAGGAGGCTCTGCATCTCCTCAATGTCTTTCTTAAATGCGCTGGAACTGGAACCGCTTTCACCTCTCCCAGAGATATTGAACGCGTCACCCGAAATCGGCTTTCCATCATCCAGAGCAAGCCATTTATCCAGCTGGGAAGATATGGCTTGTGCCTTTAGTCGGTAGTGAGTCCGAATAACATCACCGAATGGTTCAGGAAGAGCCTTCAAGTTCCCTAGCATCTACGGAAGATGAATGAGGAAAATAAAAATGACAGGATTCTTACCGCAGTTCTTACGACCATCCGCCGCACATTCGCCGAGTCTGCAACAAGTAAGCAAAAGCTCAATCCATCATTGATTGACTTACATGCTTTAGATTGTGGTGTCCCGCCACCATTAGCCCATCCGGGCTCATTCAAGTAGGGTTCGTCGCACAAAATCATGGATTGGATACTGATGAGGACCTGGAAGTACAAGCTGTCTGCAAACCCCATAACTCCTTGTCAACAAACGCACCTGCAACAATGTTGATCGACCTGATATCCAGCCAGGGCCAGACCAAGTACCGAGGAGAGATAAGCACACTTTGCCATCCTAACAGGAATTAGCTTGAGAGTGATACGCAATTATTAATGTGTACTTGCCGCATACAGATTGGGGTTGAAGCGATATTTTCCGCCATTTGTCTTCGAGTAGCAAAGGTCAGACAGCATCAAGACTCGGTACTGGACATTACCGTCATGTATTTGACACTGGGCGGTGATTGGTTATAGCTTGGTCCAAGGAATATGTCGAACAAGAAACTACCCAAGTTTCAGTTGGGATAGCGAAAAGTCGATGAAATCAATACAGACCAGCCATCTTGGTACCTACAAGCCAAATCAGTCAATATAAGCAAGCCTCAAGAGAGAACGCGCAGGAACTCACGGTGTCCCCTCTGGGCCAATTATCAACGCCTTGATGATATCTACGCGGTTCTCATCTACTCTCAAAAATATCGACGAATCCCAAGCAACGGGAAGATTCGTCGTTAACACAGCAAGCTAAAAATGAAATGTTGTTAACCATCACGACTTGGAGGTTTGGCCCTCGCTACCTCTTTTGCGATGGCAAGTGAGCGCCTCGGAATCTCCGAGTTCGCGAGCATTCGTGCTTCACTGTTAAAGTAGAATTTGTAATGTGGGACCGTGTCTCCACTTGGTATCGGCTCTGTAGGGGGCACAGTGAGGTCGCAGTACTCAAACCGCACTTGCATCGCCCAGTCAACATATGCTTTCCGCCGCTCTTCATCAGTGGTGCCAACTTGTATAGAGGTAGAATCGAATGCCGAAGAGTTCGTGATCTTGGGTAGGGCTGCGTGTAGCCTAGCAACGAAGGCATCACCCTTTGTCTCTCGCAAAGAACGATCGATAGCGTTCGCGGTCATCAGAATTCGTTGACAGAATGCGAGTAACTTTTGGTTCTCGTCCGTTAACGCTGGAGACGATTCCTTCTCCTTGCCCTTTCCCTTGTCCGTTGTCATCCGTTTCTGTTCCTCTGTCATCTCCTCTTCTTCGTTTTCTGCAGGCTTGACCCCCTCTAGCCCCTTGATAGCTGCTTGTGCTTGGATGACGATCGCTTCGAGCAACTCGCGGGGCCCGGCGCTGCCTTCATAAATGATTGTACGTTCTCGGATCACTGACTTGCCTTTGCCAACTTTCTTCGGAGCTACGGATTTGATCGACCCAGCGACCATGATAGGCATGGCCATCATGCTCGCCAGTGCCTCATGATTGGAAATGGTCTGGGTGGAGAAACAGAACAGTGTAAATGTACAACTCTCCGAGGAACGCTACTCACCTCAAGCCACTCGAACAATTCAAAGTACAGAACGGACCGATCCGACATGTCGGACAGGGAATCGTTTCGAAGAAGAGTGGAACAGAGGAAATTGAAGCGTCTCCGAAGAAGCGCCAGCGCGGTAGGATGGACCATATAATCACTTGTGAGAGCCCCACCGTCCCTGTGGAGCGAGGGCAGATAAACACGTATACGGGAGAGGAGTAAACCGATCTTTTCATCTTTGACGCGCTGTTGAGCTTGCGCCTCGAGTTGTCCAGAAGTCTGAATTTGTTGAGTTTCAAGGCCATCATTAACGAATTGATACGACTTACATCCTCGCGACCGTCACCCGCATATCCAGTACCACCCCGTGCCTTCTTCCCAACTGGTAAGGACATGTAGTATGTATCATCGTCATCGTCATCCCCGTTTATGATGGATGAATGGGGATGAAGATCCATCTTGCGTTTCTTACTCGATTTTGCTTTCGAAGCCCCTTGATTCTGCTCGTCACCCAGTTGGCGTCTTTGCTCCATGAACATCGTTTCCAACATTGCAAGACCAACACCCAGAATAACGCCCTGTAAGTTCGAGCAATGGAACAAGCTGACGTCGATCGATGCATTTGGACGGCTACTTCCAGGATTGATTGTTTCACCACACGCAAAACAAAAATCGATGTTGCAATTCGGGCATGACTGCTGCACAGTACGACGCAGATGCTCGATATAGGTTAGCTTTATGCTTGCGTGCACGGCCGTGACCGACTGCGAAACGTTCGACTCCAACAAACTTGTGCCAATGTTAAAAGTTGTGTAGAAGATAACAAAGGGACAAACGAACCGAGTGAGGGCTTGCGTTTGCGAGATCATTCGATGATCAAAGGAGCCGACTCAGAAATACTATTCAGGGTGTTAGACGACAATTACCGACCCAGAAGAAAAGAAACCTACTCGACCGTGGGCGATAAGTCGGACTCGACAACGAGCCAACCGGATCTGCCGGAGTCAGACCCAGGGAAAGGTGGCGCATCCACCACTAAGCCACCAGCCCCCGTGAAGAACATTTTGGCCGCTAGAAAAAAACAAATGATCCGAAAGTAAAGTAACTACGCAGGCGATTTTCAGCGCACTGTGGGTGAGAGTCGAGCGACGAGGAACGCGCTGCAATGGCGGCTTAACGTACATATGGGCGATGAACAAAAGATCGTGTTTGCATCTGTAGCATCCGTTTCTGCCCTCGTTCTGGTGTCATTCATAATCGGCGAAAAACCCTATGAAGAACACGCTCCATTGGTCACGGGGACGAGCGTACTCGAGTGTCTTTGGCTCGAAGCCCCAATCTGAAGAACGGCCATCGAAGAGCCTCAGTCGGACAGCCTGAGAGCAGGGGGGATGTTTGATGTCTCTCTCGGGGATATTGGGCATTCGAGTTTGGCATCGAAGGCGTTGAGTAACGAGGAAGCGGAGATGAACCAACTGTGTGTTTGGATCGCTGATGGACAGCCCCGAACTGATCCCAATACTCAAAGCCTCGTGTTGCGGGGTGGTCCGGATTGAAGGAATACATACCTCGGCGACTGTGATCTTCATCGAAGATGCCGAGCAACTGAGGTGGGAAGTGATGGCGGCTCGTACGCTACATCTGCGTCTCGCTCATTGGATATCACGCTAAGGAAAATGGTTTGCACCAGTCGCCGAGGCAAAAGTATACAAACGAACCAGCCAACCCAATGTTCTAATGTCAAATAGCCATGATCTCTTCGCGTCCCTATTCCTCCTACGGGACATATGTGATCAAGAGGAAATAGCCGGCCCATGTCTTAGGTCGGCCGTCCTCCACAATCTCAGGCTTGTGGATTTTGGGGGCGTTAGGCACCGTGTCAGTCCCAGAAATTTGGACTGAGTTGTCCGTAAAGGTAACTGTGTTGAAATTGGCAAGGGGCATGTCATCATCCGGAGCTGTTGCAATAACCCACTCTGCATCCTGCTTGCACTCTATAGGAGGACCGGTGACGCAGTCCTCCCAGACTTTCCCAGTAACGAGATTCGTGAGGACGAAGGTAGCGGAATCGATGGTAGGCCGATGGACAGTGGGTTTCATCTGATCTTCAACGGAGATGGGAAATTCTGGTTTACTGATGCATGGTTTAATGTCACTTTACCCTGATAAGAGACCCATTTTCGGTGATGCTCACAATGATTCCGACCCAAAATGATTCCGACCCAAAGGGTAATGCTACTGCACTCGAAGCCGCTGGTACCAACTGCGATAGCGTATTCCGAGCCAATGCCACCCACAGCACTGAGGACAGTGAACGTATCAGCGACCATATCAGCAAATTCTTCCTGTCGGAACAAGGCAGGATGAAACCCACGATGAACAGGAAACACGCATCTGAAACTGCCGTCCACACAAGACCAGCCGACTCGGTAATTGGAAGAACTTGAAGGATGGTACGGTCGGCAGATTTCTCGATACGGTCAAGAAACGGGGGTTGTTGCTTCTTGGGGTGATAGTCTGCGAGAACCGCAGGAACGAACAAGAAACTGGAGACGAGAGTGCAATTCAAGCGCATAGCGAGATGGTGATGTTGGCATTGGAAGCCCCGCACGGCCTCACGGTCTTAGTAGAGGTCGGATGCACATGGCTGTGTAGTAGATTCAAGTGGTTGACATGGTGTTAGACAACGAAAACGGACAGAGTCTATCGGATCGATATCTTGCCAGATGTTTTGGGAGCTCCCCGGAAGCTTCCGCTCACCAAAACAAGCGGTCGGTCACGAAGGTGACCGAAATTAGACACCCCGCTCTCTAGAACGTTTGGTTCGAGACTAAGAATAGTGGGTGGCCAATTCATTTACGTGAAGGAGACACCCCACTAATACTATCATTGAAGATCTGTAATCACAACGGAGGTAATATAGACTCTGTCCGTTCTCATTATCTAACCACTGGCAGCTCCACCTGATCTACTGTACATACTACACACGACTGTCGGAGGCGAAGTTCGATTGCATGGGTGTTTCAGACTCATCCGAGCTCTACTAAAACCGTGAGGCAGGGCTTTCAATGCCAACATCACTATCTATCCTCACTGGCACTCTCCCTATGCGCTTGAGTTGCACTCTCGTCTCCAGTTTCTTGTTCGTTTCTGCGGTTCTCGCAGGCGAACACCCCGAGAAGCAACAGCCCCCGTTTCTTGACCATGTCGAGAAATTCATCAACCATACTACCACTCTCCTTCCAATCACCTACTGGGCTGGTGCTGTGTGGCTGGCGCATTTGCAGGCGTGTTTCCTCTTGTTCGTGTATTACTTGGTCTCATCCTGCCTTGTTCTAATAGGATGAATCTGTCGATTTCGCTTCCGGCACGTTCACCGTCCCCAGTGCTACGGGTGCCATCAACTCGGCTTTCGATATCGTAGTTGGTATCAGCAGCTACACGTGCCGCCGCACTGCCGAACCTGTCCTTGGTGTCGGAATCACTGTGAGGGTAACCAGTACTGGGGTCTCTTACGAGGGTAATGTGACATTAAACCATGCATCAGCAACCCATCTCACTCTTTTTATGTATAGCTTGGGGCTATTGGAGCCCTAGCGATGTGAGGGTCGCTCCAGATACGTTTCACATCTCCACTGGAGATCAGATCAGAGCCACTGTCCATGTGCAAACCCCCACATCTGGTATCTTCGCACTCATTAATCTTCGTACTCAACAAGGTTGGATGGAGTTGGTCTCCGGTAGGAATCAGATCTGCTATCAGGATGCAGAGTGGGTCATCGCAACACTTGAGGGTCTCGCCCTGCCCCTTCCCAACTTCCACGAAGTGAACTTTACGGAAATGTCCGTCGTAATTTCTGGGACCTACAGGGTACCTAACGTCCAGGCTGTTAACATTCAGCAAAACAACAAAGTTATAACAGAGACCACTGTCTATAGAGCTTATACCAACATCACGTATAAGTCACCTGTATAGAATTAGTGCATCACAATCAGTCATTATTCGAGAAATTTACAAGCTGTGCCCCCCGGGTATCTCTCGTATCTTACCCTTGTACCTACTCTATTTACGTTGTGCTCTCTTCGCTCTTGTCACTCATTGTTTGGCAATTATTTGCACAAATTTCCTCTTGGTAAGAATGATCGATCGTTTTCACTTTCGCTCGTGTGTCACTTCGTTTGTAGGAGGTCGGTGACATCTCCCGCCTATTTACCAACACATATTTCGGAAATACGTTGATCCCTAGTAAATCAAAGCACTGAAACCTGGGTGGCGAAGGATAGACAGCTTGTCCGAGATCATCACACGCCACGGATGAAAGTGACATCAGTTGTCCATATGATCGTGCTAGGGACCATGTCAAGCAAGGGATGGCATTGACTGTCACAGCACGGCGACTTGAACCTACATGGCTCCGGAATAACCATGCCAAGATGCTGCTCTATATACGATGATCACTATTTCTAATAGTCAGTCATGGGGAATTGGATAGCTCCGGTTCAACATGCACTGTCTCCTTCCCGTCCTTGATAAACCACGCTGGCCAGGAAAAGACGTACACAGAGGTGGCAATAACGAGAGGAAGGGTGTCGAGTGCGTAAAAGAATGCCTCCGTTGTAGCGAGATACCCTTGAAAGCCCTGAGAGAGTTCAGCCACTCTGTAGCCAGAGCGTGTCTAGTACATGCATCAGATCAATTGTGCTGTCGGTATTCACTGCCAAGATCAGAT
>JBBPTD010000396.1:0-28488 GCA_038093895.1 Boletus aff. mottiae | reverse complement strand
CGGGCAAATTCGAAATCTTCGTCGTCATAATTTTCAATGTATCCCTCTTTCGAGGCATCTTTAAGACGTAGAACAATTTTCTAGATTACAAACATTAGTATCAAGCTGAAATTTAACAGATTAGTACGTACGAGAGGACCAGGCTGCTCAGGTGTAAAGTTGATGATGTATGTAGGCCAGCCAGCCAGGAGGTTATCGACCTCGAGAAGGACGACATTGCCGGATGCATGGATGTGGCACGGCTTTTTGCCCTTGCGGCATGCTGCTCTAGCCATTGTCGAAGATTGGAGATTGTTGAAGATTGGAGATAAGAGTCGTAGTGTGCGGACTGCAGCTGAGTTTGAAGGGCCGCGCTCCAAATGTTCGGTTACACACAAACTCGCAGTACACAATATATGTATATACATGATGGTGATAATTTACAGCACGAACGAATAACGGTAAGATACATTAGGGGCTATGTCAAATGGGCGGTGACGCACTCATGGTGAAGAGAAATATAATGTTATTTCATATTGCTTAGATCAGCCGGCGGCGAGATACCGTGTTTGGGCATGTTATGTTTCTGCTATTTTTGTGATGAAACAAGGCCAGATTGGGATTCGGTGATTGATGGAATAGGGATACTTATCTGAGTCAGTTTTCCATCCCATGACATAAAATGGCTGTCCACAGTGGCGTACTAAGAGTGGGCGCGTCAAGGCCGCTGATGCCAAGCCGTCATGACGCGTGATGGGTTGCGAGTTTTTCAGCCCAACAAAAACACTGATTTTCCCAGAATGGGACAGACCAACAAGTCACGGCATCAGCGACCTAACTTGCATCGAAATATATCATTCCTGCGAAGAGATGAAGTACAGTCGACTCCCTTGTAACCCATACCTATTGGTATGGGCCAAAAAGTATGGTTTTGACGGGCCATGGGTTACAAGAAATTATGTATAGGCACTAATTAGGCACAGATGAAGTAATGGTTGCACAGTGGCTACATCAATATTTAGCACCGACCTAAATGTTGAGCTAAACATGGGGGACTGACTTGAAATTTAGTTTCAAGTTTGAGCAAGTGCCAATCTTGATGTTTCGCCCAAGATCCAGACAGTGGTGCAAATTTGAAGTCTGTACGCCCGTTTCGTATGGCACAAAATATGAACCCAAATGTAAAGTATGAGCAATGAACGAAAGGTAGTTCAAACTTGAAGTGTAGCATACACATTTGTCCTTCACCGATATTCAAAAATTTCTCACGGCCAGCACAGCCGCCCAAACTTTAAGAACAAGCAAAGAAATGTGATTGTCACATTCTTCAAGTTTAAAGCATGAATAAATGGTATGGTAAAACAAAAGGTTTCGACTGTGCCAAAATATATCACCTGATGGCACCGCCCACCCATAGGGCGATCATTGCCCAGATGAACCTTGATTGATGCCCACCACCCCCGACTGAGTACTCTGGTAACTTCCGAACATCGTTTGCTAACTTGTTTCACAGGATTAACTACGAAAGTAATGTAGTATTGATATGTGGCAAGGAGATTGAGCACCGACTGAATGTCATAACTGTTGCAATAGCTGGTAGCCGGCATTGCTGCACAGGCTACTAAGGAATCTACTCTAGGGATACTTACCTTGGAAGGGTTGGAGTTCTCAGAGATGATAGCGGTTGCTGGTCAAGAGAGATATATGTTATTCAGACTCAGTTGAGTCTTATATATGCTTTGTAATGCTTACTTAATATAAGGTCATGTGACTGTAAGTACGTGTCCTTTCAACACTCCCCCTTGTCTAGTATATGGTAGATACATAGATATCATAGTGAGGAATATAAAGTAATATAGAAACGTCCGCACAGTCTTATGATGGTGAGTTGAATTCCAAACCGAGCTGGGAGCGAAACTCCTTGAACTTGACATGTCCAAGGTTCTTAGTGAACATATCCACGGGATTGTCAGTCCCTGGGATAAAGAGCAGCTCAACCTGCTTCCACAGCATCACAGCATCGCATACGAAGTGGTAACGGATCTGGATGTGTTTGGAACATTTTTCGGTAACTGGGTTCTGCACAATAAAGAGCAACCCTTGATTGTCACCACAAATGGGGATGGGGCCAAGGCAATAGCCAAGTTCTTCCATCATTTGATGAATCCAAATAGCCTGGCGCGTACAGTCGCTCAAGGCCATGTACTCAGCTTCCGTAGAAGACAGAGCTGTGGTCTTTTGTAAGTGTGAGTTCCACAAGAACACACCATCCACAAATTTCAGGTAGAAACCTGTTTGCGAGTGAGACATGACTTTGTCTTGTCCCCAATCAGAGTCAGTGCAGGTGATGATGCCTTTACTGGTCTTGCCACTGTATACGAGAGAGTAGTCTTGGGTACCAAGAAGGTACTGGCAGATATATAGAGCTTTTGCTAGATGCTCTTCTGATGGGTTTGCAGACATGCGGGCGAGTTGGGTAACCGCATATGAGATGTCAGGTCTTGTGCTGATCATAAGATACAGCAATGATCCGATGACCTGTTGGAATCGTGTCCGAAGTTCTGGTTGGACAGGGAGATCATTCTTCTCTGGGTAGTAGCCCTGAGGTAGAGGGGTGTTGGCAATTTTTGTGTTAGTCATACCACATTGCTCTATGACTTTGTCAAGGTATTCTCACTGGTCTATCTTAATTGTTTGACTGTCTCGACATATGTTCATTCTTAGGAATTCGCGTGTTTCTCCTAAGTCGTGACAGTCCCATTTCTTCATGAATGCAGCCTTGACCTTGTCTATGAAAGGTTTGTTGGGGCCGCAGAAGATGGCGTCGTCTACATAGATAATTGCTAGGACAAGCTCTTTGCCTTTGTGATAAATGAATAGGCCAGCATCTGTTTTAAGACGTGTGAAGCCCAGTTCTTTCATGGATTTGTCGAGCTCACGCCACCAAGCTAGTCTGGCTTGCTTAAGGCTGTATAGGGTGCGGAGTAGTCGCAAGACCTTCCCTTTGAGATGAGGGGGCATAAAGCCTTCAGGGAAGTCCATGTATATTTCTTTGTCCAGTTTGCCATATAAATAGGTGGATTGGACATCGAGACCTGTGATGTACCAGTTCTCTGTTGCTGTGAGGGCGAGCATGCACTGCACTGTCTCGAAGCGTATGACGGGGGAGAATATTTGATCGAAATCAATCCCTTCTACTTGGGAGAAGCCTTTGGCGATGAGCCAGGCTTTCTTTCTACCGTCTGATTTTACATCAAAGACCCATTGGTTTTTAATAACCTTCCTGTTTGCGGGTCGATCCACGATTTCATAGACCTTGTGGTCCTTGAGTATTTGTAACTCATCATGGCAGACTTTACACCAAAGGGTTTGTTCCTCTTGTGGTAACTTGAGGATGTTGCAGTATGTCCATTCACGGTAGTTCACGTTGGACTGTTTGATTTCCAGCGGAAAAGCATGGCTGCAGAGGTATGAAACCAATGTGTCTCCCCCTTCTCTGATGATGCGCTCTACGTTGTCTTCTGATGGAGTCAGGGACGGAGGCATTTCACCAGGGACAATGGGTGAATCCGAAGGTCCAGCCGGTGCTTCTCCAACGAGTCTGTGCCAGTCGGAGATGCATTTGATGTTTCGAAGTTGCTTTAGCAGTTTGCAGCACTCCCCATATATATTTCCGGGATGGATGGGGGCACGGCACTCTCACTGTGGGTGTACTGGCCGAGTGGGTGGAGGCAGAGGCAGACGAGGAGGAGGGGTAACCGGAGGTGCTGGCGGAGCCGGTGGCGGTGTAGGTACCCTAGGAGGTGCTGCTGGAGGTGGGGTTATTGGCCTGGGGGCTGGGCAATGATGGTTGGTAGGAGGAGCGATTTCCGCATCTGACTCCTGGTCTGAAGGTTCAGAATCAGAATCCGAAGACTCGTCATCATGAGAATGAGAACATGGCGGGTGGTTAACGGGCCAGTGTGGCTGAGCTTTTGAACACCTTGGGAAGAGGTGCTCATCAAATATGGCATGAGCCGATGTGTGTAGCGCATTGTTAGGGCGCATGAAGAGGTAGTTTGAATCACTACTGGCGGAAACGCCCAGGTAGATCATCAGTTGCAATTTAGGCTGCAATTTGCCTTTGCAAGTCTCAACTGGTAAGTGGATGTATGCACCACAGCCAAAAACCCAAAGGTGTGAGAAGGTAGGCTTTTCGCCAGTAAGCATTTCAGATGGCGTTTTCCATTGGAGCCGATGAGATGGGGTGCGATTATACACATGAAGTGCATGTAGTACCGCAAACTCCCAATAGGAATCGGGCAGGCAAGCCTGCAGTCGCATGGGTTGTGCTTTATCCATTATAGTATGGATTAGGTGTTCCGCGCGTCTGTTCTGCTGGTGAGCATAGGGGCGGATTGTTGTATATGGATGCCATTATCGCGCATATACTCAGTGAAAGCTTTGGAGGTGTATTCTCCCCCTGCATCAGAGTGCCAGTGTTTTACCACAGCATTGAACTGAGTATGTACATAGGCGTGGAATTGCTTGGTCGCTTTGAGCATTTGATCCTTAGTTTTAATTAGGACCAGCCAAGCCATGGAGGTATAGTCATCATAAAAGATGACCACGTACTTGTACTTGTGGTATGATTCGATTTCAAATGATTTGAGGTCAGAATGAATTAACTCAAAGGGAGCGCTTGCACGCTTCTCGCTATGAGGAAAAGTATGGTTTGGTTGTTTTCCAAGCTCACAACCAGAGCATATGGGGACAGTGGATGGAATATCGACATCTGAAAAGTCTTTAATGTGCTTCTTTGCAGCGCAGAGCACATCACGTGAGGGATGGCCTAATCGGCGGTGGAGGAGTTCATAGTCCACAGAGGTCATCAACGATAAGTCGGCTTGAGGACGAACAGTGGGGGCACGCATCCAGTACATTGTGTCACCATGGGAGTGGAAACCTAGTACCAGTTGCTTAGTGCATTTATCAAAAATATTGATGTGACTGGGTGAGGTCTGTAGTGTCATGCAGGTGTTGGTTAACAAGGTACCCATAGATATGAGCTTTATGGTGCACGATGGCATGTAAATGACCGGCGATAACTGCACAAGTCTACCTTGGAAGCGAATAATTGCTGTACCTTTTCCTTTTATTGACGCACGACCGTTTGCTGTCTGGGAGTAGGTTGGTGTTGAGAACAGCATGTACTCAACCAGATCGCTTAGATCGTTGGTATAATGTGATGATGCTCCTGAATCTAGGAGCCACATGTTGTTGGGTAGGGCATTGTCATGTTCTCTTTCCTTTCCTTTACTCGTAGTTATTTTCTGCTTTTTACAGCAGTCACACATGGAGAAGGGAGGAGTAGTAGTAGCATTGTCACTATCTACTACAGGCGCATACAAATTATATACTATCTGAGGTGATAAAAACTGCGCGTCAGTGCCTGTGAGAGACAGACAAAGGAAGAGAGGGACTTGCCACTGAGAGCTTTCCTCAAAGAATCGCTCAACATAATCGTCTACCTCCATTTCCCTGCCAAGGCTGACAGAGTCGTCACAGTCAAAGGTGACCATGTCTTCATCATCTGAATCGGGGAGAATCTCAACAATGCGGGAGGGCTCTATGCGCTCTATGAGAGAGGGCGTGGAGGGGCCAGTGTGGCTGGGAGGGATGGTTCTAGTGCTGAAGGCACCATCCTCATTGAAGGCAGAGTGTTGCCGCACATGAACATGGCGGCGGTGTTTGACGATAGGCTCGAGGGTGCGAACAACCTGAGTGGTGGGGATCTCCCCAATGCGGCGAGCGAGGGAGATGGCCTCTTGGACCTGAGGGAAGGCGGGGGGCCCGTAGTGGGCAGCGCCAGGAGTGTGCATGAGTGCGCGGGGGTCCTGAGCAGGCTCAGTGAAGTCAGTGGAGGCCAGGCTGAAAACCGCAGGCTCCTGGAGTATGTTCATGAAAGCGAACAAGGCGGAGGATGACTCGGCAGTAGTGGCTGCACAATCCTTGTGCTTCTTCTCCCCTTCTTCAGAGTGCTTGCCCTGACGATGCTTTTTCCCCTTATCCTTCTTCTCCTCATCCTTTTTATCGGATGAGGTCTCCTGCTGCTTCTTGAAGGAGGGGTTGCCTTGCTGGCACTTCACATTAGAAACCTTGTTGGCCTGGGCACGAGGCGGAGGCCAGCAGGTGAGGTAGTGCTGCCAAGCAGTGGTGAGGACAGTCTCCAACTCCACCATGGTCAAGACCTTGGTCTTGGTGGGGTCAGCATCAATGGCAGTGTTGAGCTGCTGATGGAGGGTCTCTGCATACTTGGGGAGCTTGGCGACGGTGATGAGTTCCTTGAGGCTATCAGGCACTTTATGCTGGAGCTGTTCCAGCTGGGCAAAGCTGGCGTTCAGCTTGGAGAAAGCTGGGCCAGGGTGGTTGTTGTTGGGGAAAGTAATTCTGAGCATGATCTTCCACTCAGTGTAGGTGGAAGTGAGGGAGGCGGTTTCGTACTTGGCCTTTATGGCGTTCCAGAGGTCCTTGGACTCTGTTAAGGAGGCGAAGTTGCCGGCGATGGCAGGGTCGAGACGGAGGCGAATGGAGCCGAGGGCCCGATTGTCATTCTCGTCCCACTTATCCTGGGCTTCTTCCTCAGCGGGAGTGAGGGCAGCTCCGGCTATGGCCGCGGCAGGGCGCATTTTGGTCATGGCTTTGTTCCAGACCCCAATGGCATGAAGGTATGCTTCCATGTCCTGGGCCCAACATTTGTAGTTGGTGCCGCTGAGCTTGGGAAGAGAGTTGAGGGTGGATGACATGATAGTAGGTTCTTGAAAGAGTAATGTGTCAGCATAAACCAATAAAGGGAGTGAGAAGAGATGTTCATGTCGCTGAACAGTCAGAGCTCTCAGAATGTAGGGTCATAGCGACCCCCTACATTCAGAGTCTGATGGCTGCTGCTTTTGAGCATTGCCACATCAAAGAGTGTTCGGCGTTTCCACACAGAATGGCCTATGTCCAAGGGTTTCACCCATGAGCAGATGACAAGCGGTAAACCACATCATCAGAGCTGTGGGGCTCATAACCTGTTGCAATAGCTAGTAGCCGGCATTGCCACATGGGCTACTAAGGAATCTACTCTAGGGATACTTACCTTGGAAGGGTTGGAGTTCTCAGAGATGATAGCAGTTGCTGGTCAAGAGAGATATATGTTATTCAGACTCAGTTGAGTCTTATATATGCTTTGTAATGCTTACTTAATATAAGGTCACGTGACTGTAAGTACGTGTCCTTTCAACAATAACTGTTTTCAGTTGGGAGCAGTGGGCATCAACCAAGGTTCATCTGGGCGATGATCACCCTATGGGTGGGCAGTGCTATTGGGTGATATATTTTGGCATAGTCAAAATCTTTTGTTTTACCATATCATTTATTCATGCTTTAAACTTGAAGAATGTGACAATCACATTTCTTTGCTCATTCTTAAAGTTTGGGTGGCTGTGCTGGCCATGAGAAATTTTTGAATATCGGTGAAGGACAAATGTGTATGCTACACTTCAAGTTTGAACTACCTTTCATTCATTGCTCATACTTCACATTTGGGTTCATATTTTGTGCCATATGAAATGGGCATACAGACTTCAAATTTGCACCACCATCTGGATCTTGGGTGAAACATCAAGATTGGCACTTGCTCAAACTTGAAACTAAATTTCAAGTCAGTCCCCCACGTTTAGCTCAACATTTAGGTTGGTGCTAAATATTGATGTAGCCATTGTGTTGGTGTCAGCTTGACCTACAAGGGAAATACTCAGTGATCACTGTCTCTTTTGCCTCCTGCAAGTTTCCCGCCCAAAGTTGCCTAGTGCCACCTCCAACCTGCAGAGTGTTCATCTGACATCAATCCAACAAAGCCTTGATTGTTGAGATCTGGGTATTCGCTTTCTGCTCTTCTATTCCATAACCCAGATTCTAGATCTGATTACATCAATGGTCCAGACCTTCAGACAATAGGTCCGAGTACACTATCACATATTACTCATCATATGATGTCATAGATAACCACCATTATTGCTATTGGCTATAGATAGGACTCTTATCATTTATGATACCATATGACTCATTCCTATCTCTTATCTTTACCTACCCTAGAGTAGAGACATACAAGTATCAACAATACCTGAACACTATATAGAGGAGAGCTCACTCTGTATCGCTCTCCTCAGTTCTTATACTCTCTTTTATTTATACAAGCATCTCCTCTTTGCTTCTATAAACACCTTGTTGAAAGGATGCATACTTACAGTCACGTGACCTTATATTAAGTAAGTATTACAAAGTGTATATAAGACTCAACTGAGTCTGAATATAAGATATCTCTCTTGACCAGCAACTGCTATCATCTCTGAGAACCCAACCCCTTCCAAGGTAAGTATTCCTAGAGTAGATTCCTTAGTAGCCCATGTGGCAACGCCAGCTACTAGCTATTGCAACAGGTTATGAGCCCTGCAGCTCTGATGATGTGGTTTACCGCTTGTCATCTGCTCATGGGTGAAACCCTTGGACATAGGCTGTTCTGTGCGGAAACACCGAACACTCTTTGATGTGGCAACGCTCAAGAGCAGCAGCCATCAGACTCTGGATGTAGGGGGTCACTATGACCCTACATTCTAGAAGCTCTGACTGTTCAGTGATGCAAACATTTTTCTTGCTCCCTTTATTAGGTTCAAACTGACACATCATCCTTCTAAAAAACTACAAACAATGTTTTCCACTCTCAACTCCCTTCCCAGACTCAGCGGCACCAACTACAAACATTGGGCCCAGGACATGAAAGCATACCTTTGCGCCACCGGGGTCTAGAACAAAGCCATGACCAAGATGTGCCCTACTGTGGCTGGAGCCACACTCACTTCTGCTGAGGAAGAAGCCCAAGACAAGTGGGACGAGAACAACGACTGGGCCCTTGGCTCCATTCGTCTCTGACTCGATCCCGCCATCACTGGCAACTTTGCCTCTCTCACTGAGGCCAAAGACCTCTGGGACGGCCTCAAGGCCAAGTATGAGACTGCTTCCCTTGCCTCCGCTTATACCGAGTGGAAGATCATGCTTGGGATTACCATCCCCGACAACAACCACCCTGGCCCAAGCATCTCCAAGCTGAATGCCAGCTTCGCCCAGCTGGAACAGCTCCAGCATAAAGTGCCTGATAATCTGAAGGCACTCATCACCGTCGCCAAGCTCCCCAAGTATGCAGAGACCCTCCATCAGCAGCTCAACGCTGCCATTGACACTGACCCCACCAAGACAAAGGTCTTGACCATGGTGGAGTTGGAGACTGTCCTCACCACTGCTTGGCAGCACTACCTCACCCGCTGGCCTCTGCCTCGTGCCCAGGCCAACAAGGTTTCCAACATAAAGCACCAGCAAGGCAACCCCTCCTTCAAGAAGCAGCAGGAGACCTCGTCCAATAAAAAGGATGAGGAGAAGAAGGATAAGGGGAAGAAGCGCTGCCAGGGCAAGTGCTCTGAAGATGGGGAGAAGAAGCGCAAGGATCGTGCGGCCACCACCACTGAATCATCCTCTGCCTCGTTTGCTTTCGTGAACATGCTCCAGGAGCCCGTGGTCTACAGCCCAGCCTCCACCAACTTCACTGAGCCCACTCAGGACACCCGCGCTCTCGTGCACACTCCCAGTGCCACCCACTATGGGCCCCCCACCTTCCCTCAGGTCCAAGAGGCCATCTCCCTTGCTCGCCGCATTGGGGAAACCCCCACTGCTCAGGTTGTCCACACCCTCGAGCCCATCGTCAAACACCGCCGCTGTGTACATGTGTGGCAACACTCTGCCTTCAATGAGGATGGTGCCTTTGGCACTAGAACCATCCCTCCCAGCCATGCTGGCCCCTCCACACCCTCTCTCATAGAGTGCATAGAGCGCTCCCAAATCGTCGAGATCCCCTCCGATTCGGATGAAGACATGGTCACTTTTGACTATGACGACTCTGTTAGCCTTGGTGGGGATATGGAGGTGGACGATTACATCGCACAGTTCTTTGATGACAGCACACAGTGGCAAGTCCCTCTCTTCCTTTGTCTGTCTCTAGCAGGCACTGACGCACGGTTTTTATCGCCTCAGATAGTATATAATTTGTATGTGCCTGAAGTAGATGTGGACAATACTACTACTGCTCCTCCCTTCTCCATGTGTGACTGCTGTAAAAAGCAAACAACTAAGAGTAAAGGAAAGGAAAGAGAACATGATGATGCCCTACCCCACAATATGTGGCTCCTCGATTCAGGAGCATCATCACATTACACCAACGATCTAAATGATCTGGTTGAGTATACATCATTCACAACACCAACCTACTCCCAGATGGCAAATGGTCGTGCGTCAATAAAAGGAAAAGGAATAGCAATTATTTGCTTCCAAGGTAGACTTGTGCAGTTATTGCCAGTCATTTACATGCCATCATGCACAATAAAGCTCATCTCTATGGGTACCTTGTTAACCGACACCTGCATGACACTCCAGACCTCACCTGGTCATATCAATATTTTTGATAAATGCACCAAGCAAATGGTACTAAGTTTCCACTCCCATGGTGACACTATGTACTGGCTGCGTGCCCCCACCATTCATCCTCAAGCCAACTTATTGTTGATGACCTCTATGGACTATGAACTCCTCCACTGCTGTTTAGGCCACCCCTCGCACGATGTGCTCCGCGCTGCAAAGAAGCACATTAAGGACTTTCCAGATGTTGATATTCCATCCACTGTTCCTATATGCTCTGGTTGTGAGCTTGGTAAACAACCAAACCATACTTTTCCTTATAGCGAGAAGCACGCAAGCGCTCCCTTTGAGTTAATTCATTCTGACCTCAAATCATTTGAAATCGAATCATACCACAAGTACAAGTACATGGTTGTCTTTTATGATGACTATACCTCCATGGCTTGGCTGGTCCTGATTAAAACTAAGGATCAAACACTCAAAGTGACCAAGCAATTCCATGCCTATGTGCGTACTCAGTTCAATGCTATGATAAAACACTGGCGCTCTGATGCAGGGGGAGAATACACCTCCAAAGCTTTCACTGAGTATATGTGCGATAATGGCATACACATACAACAATCTGTCCCCTATGCTCACCAGCAGAACGGACGCACGGAACACCTAATCTGTACTATTATGGACAAAGCACAACCCATGCGACTGCAGGCTTGCCTGCCTGATTCCTATTGGGAGTTTGCGGTACTACATGCACTTCATGTGTATAATTGCACCCCATCTCATCGGCTCCAATGGAAAACACCATCTGAGATGCTCACCGGCGAACAGCCTACCTTCTCACACCTTCGGGTTTTTGGCTGTGGTGCATACATCCACTTACCAGTTGAGACTTGCAAAGGCAAATTGCAGCCTAAATCACAATTGATGATCTACCTGGGCATTTCCACTGGTAGTGATTCAAACTACCTTTTCATGTGCCCTAACAATGCACTACATACATCGGCTCATGCCATATTTGACAAGCACCTCTTCCCAAGGTGTTCAAAGGCTCAGCCACACCGGCCCGTTAACCACCCACTGCATTCTCACTCTCATGATGACAGATCCTTGGATTCTGATTCTGAACCATCGGACCAGGAGTCAGATGTGGAAATTGCTCCTCCTACCGACCATCGTTGCCTGGCCCCCAGGCCGATTACTCCACCTCCAGCACCACCTCCTAGGGTACCTACACCGCCGCTGGCCCTGCCAGCACCTCTGGTTACCCCTCCTTACCATCTGCCTCCGCCTCCACCTGCTCGGCCAGCATGCCCACAATGAGAGCACCACACTCCCATCCGTCCCAGAAATGTGTATGGGGAACGCCGCGAACTGCTAAAGCAGCTTTGAGACATCGAACACATCTCTGACTGGCACAGACTCATTGAAGAAGCACTGGCTGGACCTTCAGATTCACCCATTGTCCCTGGTGGAATGCCTCCGTCCCTGACTCCGTCAGAAGAAGATGTAGAGCGCATCACCAGGGAAGGGGGAGATGCATTGGTTTCATACCTCTGCAGCCGTGCCTTCTCGCTGGAAAAAGAACAGTCCAATGTGAATTACTGCGAATGGACATACTGTGACATCCTCAAGTTACCACAAGAGGAACAAACCCTTTGGCATAAAGCCTGCCATGATGAGTTACAAATACTCAAGGACTGCAAGGTCTACGAAATCGTGGATAGACCCGCAAATAGGAAGGTTATTAAAAACCAATGGGTCTTTGATGTAAAATCAGATGGTAGAAAGAAAGCCTGGCTTGTCACCAAAGGCTTCTCCCAAGTGGAAGGGATTGATTTCGATCAAATATTCTCCCCCATCATACACTTTGAGACAGTGTGGTGCATGCTTGCCCTTGCAGCAACAGAGAACTGGTACATCACAGGTCTCGACGTCCAATCCGCCTATTTATACGGCAAACTGGACGAGGAACTATACATGGACTTCCTGAAGGCTTTATGCCCCCTCATCTAAAAGGAAAGGTCTTGTGACTACTCTGTGCCCTATACGGCCTTAAGCAAGCCGGACTAGCTTGGTGGCACGAACTTGACAAACCCATGAAAGAACTGGGCTTCACACGTCTTAAAACAGATGCTGGCCTATTCATCTATCGCAAAGGCAAAGAGCTTGTCCTAGCAATTATCTACGTAGACAACGCCATCTTCTGCAGCCCCAACAAACCCTTCATAGACAAGGTTAAGGCTGCATTCATGAAGAAATGGGACTGTCACGACTTAGGAGAAACACGCGAATTCCTAAGAATGAACATATGTTGAGACAGTCAAACGATTAAGATAGACCAGCGAGAATACCTCGACAAAGTCATAGAGCGATGCGGCATGACTAATGCAAAAATCACCAACACCCCTCTCCCTCAGGGCTACTACCCAGAGAAGAATGATCTCCCTGTCCAACCAGAACTTCAAACGCGATTCCAACAGGTCATCAGATCATTGCTGTATCTTATGATCAGCACAAGACCTGACATATCATATGCGGTTACTCAACTCGCCTGCATGTCTGCAAACCCATCAGAAGAGCACCTGAACAAGGCTCTATACATCTGCTGGTACCTTCTCAGTACCCAAGACTACTCTCTCGTATATAGCAGCAAGACCGGTAAAGGCATCATTGCCTGCACTGACTCTGATTGGGGACAAGACAAAGTCATGTCTCACTCGCAAACAGGTTTCTACCTGAAATTTGTGGATGGTGTGTTCTTGTGGAACTCACACTTACAAAAGACCACAGCTCTGTCTTCTACAGAAGCTGAGTACATGGCCTTGAGCGACTGTATGCGCCAGGCTATTTGGATTCATCAAATGATGGAAGAACTCAGCTATCGCCTTGGCCCCATCCCCATTTGTGGTGACAATCAAGGGTTGCTCTTTATTGTGCAGAACCCAGTTACCGAAAAATGTTCCAAACACATCCAGATCCATTACCACTTCGTAGGTGATGCTGTGATGCTGTGGAAGCAGGTCAAGCTACTCTTTATCTCCGGGACTGACAATCCTGCGGATATGTTCACTAAGAACCTTGGACATGTCAAGTTCAAGGAGTTCCGCTCCCACCTCGGTTTGGAATTCAACTCGCCATTGTAAGACTGTGCGGACGCTTCTAAATTTACTTTATATTCCTCACTATGATATCTATGTATCTACCATATACTAGACAAGGGGGAGTGTTGAAAGAATGCATACTTACAGTCACATGACCTTATATTAAGTAAGTATTACAAAGTGTATATAAGACTCAACTGAGTCTGAATATAAGATATCTCTCTTGACCAGCAACTGCTATCATCTCTGAGAACCCAACCCCTTCCAAGGTAAGTATCCCTAGAGTAGATTCCTTAGTAGCCCATTGTTACGACTGGGTCCACTGTAGCGGCGACGGCCGGTGGAGACCAGAAGTGGAACCTTAGCCAGTGGATGGACTACGCGTTCGAGGGGCAAAGATAGAGGGCATGATTCCTCAAGGACGAAGAGACGCGTAATCATGGACAGGGAGTTCAAGGGTGCTGGCCTTCTAGGTAGACGTTCATGGTATTGGGACAAGGTGTAGGGGTACAATGGTGTCTACCGTAAGGTAGCACAGGGGAGTACAAGACGTCCACCGTAAGGTAGACCAAGATGGGGTACAAGGTACAAAGGCGAAGGATTATATACTGTGCGTGGCTGCGCACGGACCAAGACAAGAAAGGAAACAGAGACAGAGACAGGGAGATACGAGGAAGTCCGAGGAGATCTAAGGAACCCGAGATATGGGTACAGGGTCCGAGATAAGAGAACACGAGGCGAAGAAGACGAGGACACGGGGATCAAAGAGAAGAGAAGCCGAAGGAACCCGAGATATGGGTACAAGGTCCGAGACAAGAGAACACAAGGCAAGGAAGACGAGGACGCGGGGATCAAAGAGAAGAGAAGACGAAGGAACCCGAGATATGGGTACAAGGTCCGAGACAAGAGAACACAAGGCAAGGAAGACGAGGACAAGTCCAGAGGAAGTCTAAAGAGATCTATGGGAGACGAGGGATGAGGGGACGAGGAGGTGAGGGGACGAGGGGACGAGGAGTCGAGGAGTCGAGGGGGCGAGGGGACGAGGTTTCCAATGACAGGGTGGTCAAAGGAAGGCTTGGAGAAAAGAAAAGAATGGCGCAACCGGGAGTTGCCGAGGTGAATTGTAACACCCATGCGGCAATGCCGGCTACTAGCTATTGCAACACACCTCTGCTCCTCAAGCTAGCAACCTCTATCCTCAGACCTAGTGAGTACCTCCCACTAGGCACATACCTTTCTTTTGTCACTTGCATTATGCTTGTGGCACCTACTGTTCTCACAGTAGAGACAAATGGAGTACCACGCACTTTGTTATTGATTACCCTGCAATGCAGCCTCAAGTGACACTTTTCAATTGCAAGGTTTGATCCTGAAGCTTCTTTAGCCCTTTTTTTGAGTAGGTTTGGATTTCAGTTGCCAAATGTTGAGAACATAGTTATACTAATTATTAATATATATACCTAATATGGAAGAATTAGGGTTAGGGTTATGGGTTTTCACTATCCAAACTACCATGGATTATTGGTCATGGGATTTAGGTACGAAATCACTGCAAACCAATTTGGGAAGTCCAAAAAAGTATGGGTTAGTGTGGATCATGGGTTACGAGGGTTATGGATTACAAGGGAGTTGACTGTATATGATTTGGTGGTGTACTGACCAAATTGAATGGGTGAGTTCAAGTTGGGGCAGTTGGCATTTGTACATTCCAGTTCAATTTGTGATCTGGATATACTGACTCCGAGTAGGCCATCACAATTGGAGAAAAGGGTGAAAGTTTAATGTCCAGAAGGCCATTAGCAGATATCCACATCTGATGGCAATCTGATGGCAACACTTTGGGTCATCCACAGTATGATTCTGATCGTAGGTGACTCAGGGTGATGACATGTCATGTCACACATTTTATCACATTTTCAATTTTCAAATTGTTCCTCAGAATACTTCTTGCACATCACTGAAACATCAAGCAAGCTATAAGTGTTTATAATCTGATTATCATTGATATAAAGTACATAATTTCATGCAATCTGCCAATGCAGATTGTAATCCTCTTATATAGGATTATATAGATACCTTCCATCCCCAATTGTGAGAAATTTACCTGACTTTGAACAGAGTGTGGATTCTGTTACAGCCAGATCTGATTCATCATAAAATATTGTGATCACAATCCATGCCACTCAGTCACCAAAATTATCTGCAATGACCAGATAGCAGCATTACATGTTAGAAGCCTATTATTTATCCCCATTGCTGACTATGCACAATGGTGTACCATTTCAGTGCAGGACTAAATTTACACTGGTTTGGATGCTTTGCTCATGTGCTGTTTAAATTCCTTGATATTTCATTCACTACCAACCATATATAAACAGACAGGCATACAGATACAATATAAAAGGTGACATGAGCTCACAAACTGGCACACATGCATGCAGCAGAGACCCAAAGACCCTTCCAAATGCTGCTGACCACTTGTAGTATGGAATATGGTATTCAACCAAGTAGGACAGTGCATGACGTGATGGTGCGGTGCATAGGCATGTGGCAGGAGCATGTTGTTGGCCCTATGACTGGATGATGGTGAGTTGAATGTTGTCTGATGCAATCCTCCTAGCTTGGCCTATAACAAAGGGCATGGGGTGCTAGATGGGATGGAGAAGTAAAGATGTGGGCTAAAGCGCCAAGCATGATGCACCTTTGCAGCAAATCCTACGTATCTGATACAAACAAAAAACAACAACAATCACTTACTGAAACTGAATGAGAGTTGCTTCACAGCTCAAGGATAATGTGAAACGGGATTGAAAGCATATATACCTAGAGGACAACACCAATGACTCACCTGAGATGAGGGGTCCCTTAAGCAAACCTTTAAGTAGGTGATCTGAGCCAATGCAATCGGCAAGTGACTGGGATCTCAACTCACCCTGAATATTGTGTAAACCAGGGTGTACAGAACCATTGAGTTTTCTGAGTCAGTGGTTGCATGTGACTGCTGCTGCTCCATTCGATCAGTCCTGTTGTCATTTGTTCAGGATTTGGACTGCTAGATGGCTAGGTTTGTTGAAAGGACACATACTTACAGTCACGTGACCTTATATTAAGTAAGCATTACAAAGTGTATATAAGACTCAACTGAGTCTGAATACAAAAAATATCTCTCTTGACCAGCAACTGCTATCATCTCTGAGAACCCAAACCTCTCCAAGGTAAGTAACTCTAGAGTAGATTCCTTAGTAGTCAGTGTTGCCACACGGGCTACTAGCCCTTGCAACAGGTTATGAGCCCTGCAGCTCTGATGATGCGGTTTACTGCTTGTCATCTGCTCATGGGTGAAACCTGTTATGACTGGTCCCACTGTAGCAGCGACGGCCGGTGGAACCAGGAAGTAGAACCTTAGCCAGCAGGTTGGCCACACATTCGAGGGGACAAAAGATTGAGGGCCGGTTTCCTCAGATACAAAGGGACGTGCAGTCATGAATGAAGGGGGTTCATGGTTGCTGGCCTACTGGGTAGATGGCAGAGTGGTGGTACAAGGGTACAAGGGATCTACCTGAAGGTAGACTAAGATGGGGTACAAGGTACATAGACGAGGGCTTTATATAATATGTGTGGCTGCGCATGGACCAAGATAAGAAAGGAAACAAATACAGAGACTGGGAGATATGAAGAAGTCCGAGGAGATCAGAGGAACCAAGATAGTGGTACAGGGTCCGAGAGAAGACAAGGACACAGGGATCAAGGAGAAGAGAAGACGGGGAACCAAAGTAATGGTACAAGGTCCGAGATAAGAGAACATGAGGCGAGAAGATGAAGGAACCCGAGATATGGGTACAGGGTCCGAGACATGAGGCAAAGGAGACAAGAAGACGAAGAGACGGGGATCAGAGAGAAGAGAAGACAAGGAAGACAAAGGAACCCAAGATATGGGTACAAGGTCTGAGACATGAGGCAAGGGAAACGAGGACAAGGTGAGAGTTCAAGGAACAAGGAGAAAGACAACGTACAAGTCCATAGGGTGTCTAGAGAGATCTAATGGAGATGAGGACGAGGACGAGGGCAAGGGGCGAGGAAGGGGAGGCAAGGGGGTGAGGATGGGGAGGCAAAGGTTCCAGAGACAAGGTGGTCAGAGGAAGTCTAAGGCAAAAGAAAAGAATGACATCACATGATGCCATGAGTTGTAACAAAACCCTTGGACATAGGCCATTCTGTGCAGAAACACTGAATGCTCTTTGATGTGGCAACACTCAAGAGTAGCAGCCATCAGACTCTGAATATAGGGGGTCGCTATGACCCTACATTCTGAGAGCTCTGACTGTTCAGTGATGCGAATGCTTTTCTCGCTCCCTTCATTGGTTTATGCTGACAAGTTACCCTTTCAGAACCTACTATCATGTCGTCTACCCTTGCAACTCTTCCCAAGCTCAGCGGCACCAACTACAAACATTGGGCCCAGGATATGGAAGTGTATCTTCATGCTATTGGTGTTTGGAACAAAGCCATGAGCAAGTCGCATACCACATAGGTCGGAACAGCCCCCACTCCCGTGGAAGAAGAAGCCCAGAACAAGTGGGATGAGAATGATGACTGAGCCCTTGGCTCCATTCGTCTTCATCTCGATGCCGCCATTGCTGGCAACTTCGCCAACATCCACGAGTCCAAGTTACTCTGGGATGCTATCAAGGCCAAGTACGAAACTGCCTTCCTCGCTTCCGCCTACACTGAGTGGAAGATAATGCTTGGGATCACTTTCCCTGACAACAACCACCCTGGCCCAGCCTTCTCCAAGCTGAACACCAGCTTCGCCCAGCTGGAACAGCTCCAGCATAAAGTCCCTGATAACCTCAAGGCACTCATCACTGTCACCAAGCTCCCCAAGTATGCGGAGATCCTCCATCAGCAGCTCAACGCTGCCATTGATGCTGACCCCACCAAGACCAAGGTCTTAACCATGGTGGAACTGGAAACTGTCCTCACCGCTGCTTGGCAGCACTACCTCACCTGCCAGCCTCCACCTCGTGCCCAGGCCAACAAGGTTTCTAATGTAAAGTGCCAGCAAGGCGACCCCTTCTTCAAAAAGCAGCAGGAGACCTCATCCGATAAAAAGGATGAGGAGAAGAAGGATAAGGGGAAAAAGCATCGTCAGGGCAAGCACTCTGAAGAAGGGGAGAAGAAGCACAAGGATTGTGCAGCCACCACCGCTGAATCATCCTCTGCCTCGTTTGCTTTTGCGAACATGCTCCAGGAGCCTGTGGTCTTCAGCCTGGCCTCCACTGACTTCACTGAGCCCACTCAGGACCCCCGCACTCTCACGCACACTCCCAGCACCGCCCACTATGGGCCCCCCACCTTCCCTCAGGTCCAAGAGGCCATCTTCCTCGCTTGCCACATTGGGGAGACCCCCACTGCTCAGGTTGTCTGCACCCTTGAGCCCATCGTCAAACACCACTGCCGTGTACATATGTGGCAACACTCTGCCTTCAATGAGGATGGTGCCTTTGGCACTAGAACCATCCCTCCCAGCCACGCTGGCCCCTCCACGCCCTCTCTTATAGAGCGCATAGAACTCTTCTGAATCGTCAAGATCCCCTCCGATTCGGATGAAGACATGGTCACTGTTGACTATGATGACTCTGTCAGCCTTGGTGGGGATATGGAGGTGGACGATTACATCACGCAGTTCTTTGATGACAGCGCCCAGTGGCAAGTCCCTCTCTTCCTTTGTCCGTCTCTCACAGCCACTGATGCGTGGTTTTTATTGCCTCAGATAGTATATAACTTACATATGCCTGTAGTAGATGTAGACAATACAACTACTGCTCCTCTCTTCTCCATGTGTGACTACTGTAAAAAGCAGAAAATAACTAAGAGCAAAGGAAAGGAAAGAGAACATGATGACCACCTTCCTCATGATATGTGGCTCCTCGATTCAGGGGCACATCACATTACACCAACGATCTAAATGATCTGGTTGAGTATACACCATTTCTTCTACCAACCTACTCCCAGACAGCAAACAGTCGTGTGTCAATAAAAGGCAAAGGTACAGCGATTATTTGCTTCCAAGGTAGACTTGTGTGGTTATCACCAGTCATTTACATGCCATCATGCACAATAAAGCTCATCTCTATGGGTACCTTGTTAACCGACACCTGCATGACACTCCAGACCTCATCTGATCATATCAATATTTTTGATAAATGCACCAAGCAACTGGTACTGAGTTTCCACTCTCATGGTGACACTATGTACTGGATGTGTGCACCAACTGTTTGTCCTCAGGCCGACTTATTGTTGATGACCTCTGTGGACTATGAACTCCTCCACCACTGTTTAGGCCACCCTTCACATGACGTGCTCCACGCTGCAAAGAAGCACATCAAGGACTTCCCAGATGTTGATATTCCATCCACTGTTCCTATATGCTCTGGTTGTGAGCTTGGTAAACAACCAAACTGTACTTTTCCTCATAGCGAGAAGCGCACAAGTGCTCCCTTTGAGTTAATTCATTCTGACCTCAAATCGTTTGAAATTGAATCGTACCACAAGTACAAGTACATGGTTGTCTTTTATGATGACTATACCTCTATGGCTTGGCTGGTCCTGATTAAAACTAAGGATCAAACACTCAAAGTGACCAAGCAATTCCATGCCTATGTGCATACTCAGTTCAATGCCATAATAAAACACTGGCACTCTGATGCAGGGGGAGAATACACCTCCAAAGCTTTCACTGAGTATATGCGCGATAATGGCATCCATATACAACAATCCACCCCCTATGCTCACCAACAGAACAGACATGTGGAATGCCTAATCTGTACTATTATGGACAAAGCACAACCCATGCGACTGCAGGCTTGCCTGCCTGATTCCTATTGGGAGTTTGTGGTACTACATGCACTTCATGTGTATAGTCACACCCCATCTCATTGGCTCCAATGGAAAACACCATCTGAGATACTCACTAGCGAAAAGCCTACTTTCTCGTATCTTCGGGTTTTTGGCTGTGGCACATACGTCCACTTACCAGTTGAGACTTGCAAAGGCAAATTGCAGCCCAAATTGCAACTGATGATCTACCTGGGCATTTCTGCTGGTAGTGATTCAAACTACCTCTTCATGCGCCCTAACAATGCACTACACACATCGGCCCATGCCATATTTGATGAGCACCTCTTCCCAAGGTGTTCAAAGGCTCAGCCACACCAGCCCATTCACCACCCACCATGTTCTCACTCTCATGATAATGGATCTTTGGATTTTGATTCTGAACCATTGGACAAGGAGTCAGATGTGGAAATTGCTCCTCCTACTGACCATCGTTGCCTGGCCCCCAGGCTGATTACTCCACCTCCAGCAGCACCTCCTAGGGTTCCTACACCAGCACCTCTGGTTACCCCTCCTCGTCGTCCGCCTCCGCCTCCACCCGCTTGACCAGTACATCCACAGTGAGAGCACTGTGCCCCCATCCGTCCCGGAAATGTGTATGGGGAGCACCACGAACCACTCAAGCAGCTTTGAGACATCGAACACATCTCTGACTGGTGCAGACTCATTGGAGAAGCACCAGCTGGACCTTTGGATTTACCCATTGTCCCTGGTGGAATGCCTCTGTCCCCAACCCCATTGGAAGAAGACGTAGAGCGCATCACCAGGGAAGGGGGAGACACATTGGTTTCATACCTCTGCAGCCGTGCTTTTCTGCTGGAAATAGAACAATCCAACGTGAATTATCGCAAATAGACATACTGTGGCATCCTCAAGTTACCACAAGAGGAACAAACCCTTTGGCATAAAGCCTGCCATGATGAGTTACAAATACTCAAGGACCGCAAGGTCTATGAAATCATGGATAGACCCGCAAACAGGAAGGTTATTAAAAACCAATGGGTCTTTGATGTAAAATCAGATGGTAGAAAGAAAGCCTGGCTTGTCACCAAAGGCTTCTCCCAAGTAGAAGGGATTGATTTCGATCAAATATTCTCCCCCATCGTATGCTTCAAGACAGTGCAGTGCATGCTTGCCCTTGCAGCAACAGAGAACTGGTACATCACAGGTCTTGATGTCCGATCCGCCTATTTATATGGCAAACTGGACAAGGAACTATACATGGACTTCCCTGAAGGCTTTATACCCCCTCATCTAAAAGGAAAGGTCTTGTGACTACTCTGTGCCCTATACGGCCTTAAGCAAGCCGGACTAGCTTGGTGGCACGAACTCGATAAACCCATGAAAGAACTGGGCTTCATGTGTCTTAAAACAGATGCTGGCCTATTCATCTATCACAAAGGCAAAGAGCTTGTCCTAGCGATTATCTACATAGACGACGCCATCTTCTGCAGCCCCAACAAACCTTTCATAGACAAGGTTAAAGCCACATTCATGAAGAAGTGGGACTGTCGCAACTTAGAAGAAACACGTGAATTCCTAAAAATGAACATACGTTGAGACGGTCAAACCATTAAGATAGACCAGCGAGAATACCTCGACAAAGTCATAGAGTGATGTGGCATGACTAATGCAAAAATCACCAACACCCCTCTCCCTCAGGGCTACTACCCAGAGAAGAATGATCTCCCTGTCCAACCGGAACTTCAGATGCGATTCCAACAGGTCATCGGATCATTGCTGTATTTTATGATCAGCACAAGACCTGACATATCATATGCGGTTACCCAACTCGCCTGCATGTCTGCAAACCCATCAGAAGAACACCTTAACAAGGCTCTATACATCTGCCGGTACCTTCTCAGTACCTGAGACTACTCTCTCGTATACAGCGGCAAGACCGGTAAAGGCATCATTGCCTGCACTGACTCTGATTGGGGACAAGACAAAGTCATGTCTCACTCGCAAACAGGTTTCTACCTGAAATTCGCAGATGGTGTTCTTGTGGAACTCACACTTACAAAAGACCACAGCTCTGTCTTCTACAGAAGCTGAGTACATGGCCTTGAGCGACTGTATGCACCAGGCTATTTCGATTCATCAAATGATGGAAGAACTTGGCTATCGCCTTGGCCCCATCCCTGTTTGTGGTGACAATCAAGGATCACTCTTTATTGCACAGAACCCAGTCACTGAAAAATGTTCCAAACACATCCAGATCCGTTACCACTTCATACGAGATGCTGTGATGCTGTGGAAGCAGGTTAAGCTGCTCTTTATCCCAGGGAGTGACAATCCCGCAGATATATTCACTAAGAACCTTGGACATGTCAAGTTCAAGGAGTTTCGCTCCCAGCTTGGTTTGGAATTCAACTTGCCGTCATAAGACTGTGCGGACGTTTCTTCTTTACTTTATCTTCCTCACTATGACATCTATGTATCTACCATATACTAGACAAGGGGGGGTGTTGAAAGGACACATACTTACAGTCATATGACCTTATATTAAGTAAGCATTACAAAGCGTATATAAGACTCGACTGAGTCTGAATACAAAAAACATCTCTCTTGACCAGCAACTGCTATCATCTCTGAGAACCCAAACCTCTCCAAGGTAAGTAACTCTAGAGTAGATTCCTTAGTAGCCCATGCAGCAATGCCAGCTACTAGCCCTTGCAACAAGGTTATCTATACACAGTTTATCCTCCAGGCCCAATCTGACTATAAGCTGGTGATAGGTCACAACACTAACTACCAGATCAAACAAAAGAAAAGTAACAAAGAACTAATCTACTGAGTGAGTGAGAGTACTTAGTCAATTGGATCCCCAGTTGTTCTTCCTTTTCCAACTATTGTCTAAGGAAAAAGGGGTTGGCTTTCTTTCTAGCTATATGTAGATATACTACTGGTCTACCCTACTGCTAAGATTCTAGTGAAAACTAGAGAAATATAACTAGATATACTAGATATAAAGAAACATGATAACTTGCAAGCCTCACTGTGCTCCAAGTTTTACTGGTGTGATAGGGGCTATAAGCCGAAAAGGGAGCTTATGTAGTGATGTAATTTACACCAATAAAGTGTGGGATGATCTCTAGAACTGATAGAGATATAGGCTAAACAGTAGTAAAATGCCTAATATAATGTTAGCTATGATTCCTGAGAATCTGTAGTGGCTATGCTAGTGTGTAAAGCGTGGGAAAATACTAGATATGGCTCTCAGTTCACACACAATATTGGTTAATCAATCAACCTTTCTATTGGGCAACTGAAGTGTATCTAAGTCACAAGGTAAAGCAGGTGATTCCTAATGCTAGTGTTCCCAAGTATTCCTAGGCTAGATTTACTTAGGTTACAAATGGCAGTGTTTGCCCACTCAGGAACAAGCTTAGTACAGGCTACCAAAAGAGGGACTAGCTAAGTCTTATCTCAGACTAGTCTAGCAATTCTAACTACTGTGGCTAGATTGCTACTGAAAGAGCTATGTATTAAACTCTCTTTAAATAAGCTCCAAATCTGAAAGCTTCTGTGAGCTTCCTAAGCTGGACTGCTTCTTTTCTTGGTGACCAAATCCACTCCTTATATACATATTTACATGTGGCTGTGTTACTATATATGGACACATCTGGGCTGTACACTTCTACTCTGGGTTACCAACCACAAGTGATATGATTGGTTGGCTGAGATGATGATTACTAAGGCTAGGACTGGTGGCTGTGCACAGGGACCAGTGGTTTTGCACAGGTATAAGACTATGTGTTGCCTTGACAATGCTCAAACCTTATAATTTTGTAAATAGAGCTACACAAAATCCAATGCTATGCTGGAATCAGGTGACTTGATCACTGTGCAATACTCAGGGGCTTTCTTATAACAGAAAGCTAATAGTAATCTACATAACTAGTGTAGTAAAGACTAATAGAATGGATATCATCAGAGGTTTGTAGATATCTCTGGAAGGGTTAAAGCTGGGAGAATGAAACTTGGTGGGAAGGTAGCTTATACAATAGACTACCTGTGTATAGAGTATAAGAATTTTCCAGCTGTGGGTTGGTCTGGGATTCTAGCTTTCGGGTCAGGACTCAGCATGATATTGATTTCATGCAGGTCACCGTGAGGTCAACTCTACAATACTTATACATATTCATTGCTGTTGAATGCTTCCGATCATTGTGTTGGCTGGTACATTTGACTGGAAAGTGTGATTCCATTTTTGTACTTATCACAAATAAATAATGGGTAATTTAGACGTCTAGTGGCTTTTCACACTTAGTCCTATGACCTGTAAGTCAAGGCCTCAAGGCTCTAACCTTGACACTATAATATCCAGTTTGGCTGGCTTCTCATTCACCTGTGACAGATGCATTTGATCCGGGCATTGGCCAATGACAAGGATTCTTGCAGTCACACTCCAGATGTCCATCAACATGACCATGTTGTTGTGGGAGTGATCCAAGCCTTGTCTAAGTGTGCACCCACCTCAATTGATTGCAAGTTGCATGTCATCGAGTGGCCCACTGTCATCATCTCGTTGATTGATCGCCACACTAAGTGGATGGCCATACTGCATAACAAAGTCTGAGAGAGAGGAGCAGTTCCTTGATGCTATAGTACATTAGTTGAAGATAAAAAACTAAGTAAAGGTAACTCACCTCAGCCAGTGCCTAAGATGGGCAGAAATGACTGAGGTGCTTGCAAGAGAGGTGCAAGTATATATATGCTATGGGTGGAGCTATACTTGTATTATGTTACCTACAATATTGCTGTGATGAACCTGAAAGAACCTTATAAGGTTTAAGCAGATAAGGGTGGCAGTACTTCTGGTGCTTCCACACTTCTGGAAGTGGTTCTGAGGTTCTGAGAGTGCAGGAATATTCTGGAAGTGGTTCCAGAGGTTCTGAGATCGGAAGGCATGGGAAAGTTCCGGAAGGGGTTCTGGAATAGGGGTTCTGAGACCGGAACATGGAACAGTCGGGACTGTCATCATTTGTCACTCCCACTTGAGTATAGCCTCAATCTCATACTTTGAACAAATTTCCAATGTGGTTCATTAGTGAGAGGTTTTGTGAGTATGTCCACCACCATGTCCTTGGTGGAAACATACTGGACTACTGCTTCTCCCTTTCTGACTATGTCATCCCAGACAAAGTGATATTTTCATTGGATGTGTTTTGTCCATGCTCAGAACTGCAGATCATGACAGAGGATGATGGCTGCTTGGTTGTCACAGAATAGCTCTGTAGGTGCTTTCTGAGAATATCTGATTTCATCAAAGAATAACTGGAGCCAGGCCAAGTGCTATCTGGCATTGCTGAGTCTGATATACTCTGATTCTGTGGTGGAGAGTGCTACCATGCTCTGTTGTTTGCTGGACCAGGAAATGGCTCCATGATTGCTGATGAAAACAAAACCAGAAGTAGAACGGGAGTTGTCCGGGTCCTGAGACCATCTGGCATTGGTATATCTATGGAAGTCCATATCTGTGGAAAGTTCTGTTCCATCAAAATGGAGTTCCATGTCCTTGGTAGCCTGAATGTATTGTAGCACACATTTTTCTGCTTCCCAATGAATGTGTTTGGATTTGGCACTGAAACAGCTGAGTGTGCCTACTGCATAAGCAAGGTCCAGGCAAGTTCCAAGCATGAGATACATCAATGACCCTATGACCATGAGGTGTGAAACCTGTTTGCCATTGATGATCATTTCTGGAGTGATCTGATCATGATTTGGATCAATTGCAGACAGTTGGGAGTTGTGTGCCATGGGAGTCCATGCTGGTTTGCAGGTGGACATGCCAGTGTGTTCCAGGACTGTTCGGGAGTACTGTGATTGAGATAAGGATATGGTTTGGAATTTTCGATCTCATTTGACTTCAATTCCAAGAATGAATTTGGCTTCCCCAAGGTCATGCATTTTGAAGGCAGCAGAGAGTTTTGCTTTTATGGAGTCCATGAACTTTTGGGTGGTAGCAGCTAGGAGTAGGTCATTGACATAGATGACTAGGAAACAGATTTGGCCATCTTTCTGGAATACATAGAGGCATGTCTCTGCATCTAAATGAAAGAATCCAAGTTTTCCAAGCTTCTGGTCTAGGGTTTTGTTCCAAGTCTGGTCTGCTTGTTTGAGCCCATACAAGGAGTGTTGGAGTTTTCAGCAATATCCAGGTTGGATTGAAACACCTGTTGGAGGTGACATATATAGATCTTTCTGCAGTTCTCCATTGAGGTATGCTATGTATATATCCATCTGATCCAACTCTAGGTCATGCTTGGCAGCCAAGGCAACTAGGGTTCAGACTGAGTCAAGGTTAGCTACTGAAGCAAAGACTTCCTGGTAATCCACTCCTTTCTTTTGTGTGAAGCCATGTGCAACAATCCGAAGTTTGTAATGTTCAATGTTTCCGGACTGATCCCATTTGATTCGGAATATTGGTTTGGAGGTAATTAGGGTTACTCCTTCTGGAATGAGTATGGTCTCATAGACATGATTGGAGTTGAGACTTTGGAGTTCATCTTCTAGAGCAGATTTCTATAGCTCCTTGTCTGGACCTGAGAAGGCTTGCTTCAGGGTATTTGAAAGTGATTTATCAGAGAATGAGTTTGCAGACCCAGCAAATATGAAGTCCTCTATTGATGCTGTAAATGCATCAGGGACTTCCAGATCATCTTCTGGTGGTTCTGGAGTCTGTGCTAGATTGTGTGGCCATGCTTCAGGCTCCTTGTGATTTGCTTGCTGCTCAGCTTCCTCCTGTACAGTACAATCATACTCTTTGTTTTTGTTGGCTGCTTGCCATTGTCAGTTGCTTCGTTGTATGGCTGGTGGAACAAGGGGTGCAGCTGGAGCAACAACTGGAACTGCCACTGGAACTGCAACCAGAACTGCAACCAGAACTGCAACCAGAACTGCAACCAGAACAGCAGCCAGAACTTCATGTAAGTAGAGTTGATCCAGGTGTTCAGCAAGTGCTTCAATGCCAGGGCTGGCAGGATGTTCTGGAATGTCGTCTGGGGCTGTGGGAATGTCTCCCACTGGTCCAGGGTTGAGTTGATGGTCATCATCATCATGGTCCTGCTCCAGAATTAAGCCCTCCCACTGTCCCTCACAGCAGAAGTGTTCCATGGGGCAGATTCAGCACCAGAGATGGTTCCAGACTCATCAAAAGTGACATGACAACTGGAAATGATTGTTTGATGCTTAATGTCAAGGAGTTTGTAGGCTTGTTGTCCATGGGTGTACCCAATCATAATGCATTTCTTCCCATGTGGTCAGAATTTACTCCCCTGCTGCTTCTTGGGTGTGTAGACATAGACTGGACATCCGAAGGGGCAGAAGAGAGTCGGATCGACATGGTGATTGAAGAAGATT
The DNA here is from genome assembly GCA_038093895.1 of Boletus aff. mottiae. Taxonomy (NCBI): domain Eukaryota; kingdom Fungi; phylum Basidiomycota; class Agaricomycetes; order Boletales; family Boletaceae; genus Boletus; species Boletus aff. mottiae. The sequence goes on along the minus strand of JBBPTD010000396.1, from coordinate 661 downwards.
TGATAGGGTACCTTTCCATCAAGTCCAGAGGTTGGACTGCATGGAGAGACATAGGCAGCAGTGGACATGGCATCAGCCCAGAATGATTTCAGAAGTTTAGACTCTTCCAACATGGTGTTGGCCAGTGTGGCCAGTGTCTGGTTCATGTGCTCAGCTAAACCATTTTGCTCTGGAGTGTATGGAGTGTGTTACGCTTGGCCCAGATAGGGACGAGCATAGCCTTGAAAGACTAAGGGTCAAAGGTTCAAAGAGATAGCGTGCACTTAATGGTAGCACGAAGTCCAAGGAAAACGTTCCACAGAGGAACACGAGGGTTTCAAGGTTCAGAGGTTCAAAGCGACTGGTCGAGTGCCAGAAGGAGCTTGAGACAAGAGAACAGATTCAAGGTATTGATCGAGGAGATCTAAGCTAAAGTACAAGGGTAGGTATAGTGGGTTTATATACCCAGTGTTACGACTTGTTCTTTTCTTTTTACTTCACTACGCGCTCTTCTTGTACTCATATCGGATTCACCTGTTCGATCCTCTATGCGGACAATATTTTTAACAAAGTCTGAGAGAGAGGAGCGGTTGCTCGATACTCAGCCGGTGCCTAAGATGGGCGGAAACGACTATATTCACCTGAGAGAGAGGAGTGGTTGCTCGATACTATAGTACATTAG